>SJYC01031817.1:0-83148 GCA_006408675.1 Madoqua kirkii | reverse complement strand
CGAAAATCAACATGAAAGACAACTAAAGAAATCATTTATTATTTCAAAGACTTCCTTTTCTCAAGTCATTCTTTCTTTACTCCTAGGAAATATATTGGGAATTGAAAAATTATGCAAATCTTAATTCCACATTACAGATTGCACTGTCACACTTCCATTTGTGTATGCACTTCATCCTTTCTACACTGAGATTGGTATAAAGTGAAATGACAGAAGTTCCAAATATCTGGTTCACTTGATGGTGACTCAGACGTCTCTGTTTGTGTGAGCTATCTGCTGATCCATCTTGGAACCAGACAGCGTTTCCTAAGGAGTAAATCTTTGACCACCTTTGTCAAAATCACCAGGAGGGCTTCAGTTCAGTTCAGTTCAGTTCAGTTGCTCAGTTGTGTCCAACTCTCTTCGACCCCATGGACTGCAGCACACCAGGCTTCCCTGTTCATCACTAACTTCCTGAGCCTGTTCAAACTCATGACCATCATGTCAGTGAGGCCATCCAACCATCTCATCCTCTGTCATCCTCTTCTCCTCCTGCCTTCAATCTTTCCCAGCATCAGGGTCTTTTCCAGTGAGTCAGTTCTTCACACCAGGTGGCCAAAGTATTAGAGTTTCAGCTTCAAGATCAGTCCTTCCAATGAATATTCAGGACTGATTTCCTTTAGGATGGACTGCTTGGATCTCCCAGCAGTCCAACAGGCTCTCAAGAGTCTTCTCCAACATCACAGCTCAGAAGCATCGATTCTTCCACACTTAGCCTTCTTTATAGTCCAACTCTCACATCCATACATGACTACTTGGAAAATCCATAGCTTTGACTAGATGGACTTTTGCTAGTAAAGTAATGCTTCTGCTTTTTAATATGCTGTCTAGTTTGGTTATAGCTTTTCTTCCAAGGACCAAGCATCTTTTAATTTCATAGCTGCAGTCACCATCTGCAGTGATTTTGGAGCCCAAATAAATAAAGTCTCTCACTGTTTCCATTGTTTCCCTATCTATTTGCCATGAAATGATAGGACCAGATGCCATGATCTTACTTTTCTTAATGTTGAGTTTTAAGCCAACTTTTTCATACTTCTCTTTCACTTTTATCAAGAAGCTCTTTAGTTCTTTTTCACTTTCTGCCATAAGGATGGTGTCATCTGCATACCTGAGGTAACACTTGACTTCACATTTCAGGGTGTCTGGCTCTAAATGAATGATCACACCATCATGGTAGCTTTACAAAATGTGTCATCCTTGTCCCATGCCAGGTCTATCAGATCAGCATTGGGGAAATGCCTGGAAAACTGAGTCTTAACGGCAACAACAAAAATGTTGCTTTTGTGTACACTTCAATTTTTAATGGTGAAACTTGAGAGAAAGCAAATCTCCAAATCACAGAGCCTTGAAAAGAGTCCAGAAATTCAGTTCCCTGTTGACCAGGAATGTCAATGAGAATAATTGAAAGATTGAAAAGAAAAAATATAATATATGTATTATTTATATAATTATAAATATATATAATATGTATTGTATATTATATATAAATGTATACATATATATGATTAATTATATATATTTTTATATATATATATCCTTGGTAGCAAGGAAGCCTAGTGTGCTGCAGTCTTTGGAGTTGCAAAGAGTCAGGCATGACTTAGCAACTGAACCATGAAAACGACAATCCCTGGCAGCATCTAGAGAGATTGGAAGGGATTATAATGGTGATCAGAAAGAAGAAAGATTGTTTCCCAACTAAGATGCAGCTGCACGCAGGAAGAATTACAGTTCTTTAAAATATAAGACAGAGTCAACATCCTGTGAGAAATCATTAGCAGAAAATAGAAAAGGGACTGGAGTTCTGAAATCACACAGTCCCTGGGTCAGTTACAGTGTAGGAAGTGAAAGTGTTAACCTCTCAGTTGTGTCTGACTCTTTGTGACCCCATGGACTGGAGCCTGTCAGGCTCCTCTGTCCATGGAATTCTCCAGACAAGAATACTGGAATGAGTTGCCATTCCCTTCTCCAGGGGATCTTCCCAACCCAGGGATCAAATCCAGGTCTCCCACATTGCAAGCAGATTCTTTACTGTCTGAAAAACCTGGGGGAATCCCATACAATGTAGGGAACAATGTAAGTCCTCAACAAATTTTTGTTGGATGGATGGATGGAAATTCTGTTTCCTTTTTAGTGTGTACTGGGAATGACAACTGTAGAGATTCCAGGAAAATGGGACTTGATGTGTTTCCATCACAAAGAAATCCTGCAAGTTGAATTGAAAATTCCTGTTAGATTACAGTTATCAGTATGACAACCACACTGACTCAGATGTTTTCCTAGATATCTATAGTAAACAGATAAAGTAATATGGATGCTCTGTGCCACGACCAATCTAAAGCAAGTTTTCCCAGTATAAATAGATAATTGTGATTAATTCCTGCTTTATTTGACAGTAAATATTGACAGAATTGATCAGATAGGCATCCTTTCACCTATGCTTTCATCCTGAACGTGATACATAGGTCAAGAGTTTGGGGATTTAAAACAAGCAGCAGATAATTTCCCTGGCAAAGTGTTAAAGTTAAAAGCTCTTGGCCTTAGATTCAGAGGACAAGATTATAGTACTAATTCTGCTATTAATTCACTGTGAGAAGTTGAACAGATTATTGTATGCTGATTTGCAAAAAAAGAAAATTAGACTATTATTCCAAAGGCTTATGCCAGTCATAATTGGTAATATGGCAAAAAGTAGTTAACAAATGGATTTCTATGGGGGAAAATGTCCTTATATTAGCATTTTCAAATTTATATGGAGTGAATACTCCCATAGTAACTGGTTTCAGGCTAACAATATGATGCCACAAAATGCAGAGTTGAAAATAGATGCATGCACACCATATTATAAGCTAAAAGGAGGTAATATTCTATGGTAATATCATAATATTTTATGCTTTTATGCAGTTATCCTTCAATCTGGACATTTCCTTTTTAAAGCTTTTTTTGCCCTTCTTCAAAAACTCCCAGAAGTGAAGTTTCAAAGGACTTTTGTGAACACTTTAAGGCTCTTGATCGTTTTTCAGTCCCTAAGTCATATCTCACTCTTTGCAGCCCCATGGACTGCAGCACACCAGGCTTCCCTGTCCTTCACTATCTCCTGGAGTTTGTTCAGCTCATGGGTTTGCTCCTGGAGTTCTCTCAAATTCATGACAATAATTATTAAAGCTCCTGATAAATATTGCTGAATTATATTTAGAAATATTTTTAACAATTTATATACCCACAAACAGCGAGGAATGAGTATTTTGCCATATGACTGCCAACTTGTTTAGTCTCAAAGTCATGTCCAATTCTTTTATGATCCCAAGGACCATAGCCCACTAGGCTCCTTTGTTCATGGCATTTTTCAGGTGAGAGTACTGCAGTGGGTTGCTATTTCCATCTCCAGGGATCAAATCTGCATTTTCTGTATTGGCAAGATAATTATTTTACCACTGAGCTACCTGAAAGTGAAAACGAAAGTGAAGTTGCTCAGTCGTGTCTGACTCTTTGAGACCCCACAGACTGTAGCCCACCAGGCTCCTCCATTCATGAGATTCTCCAGGCAAGAATACTGGAGTGAGTTGCCATTCCCTTTGCCAGGGGATCTTCTGGATCCAGGGATTGAACCCAGGTTGACCACATTACATGCAGATTCTTTACCATCTGAGCCATCTGGGAAATCCCATATTACATGTATTTGCTATATTTCAATTGCTCAGTCATGTCTGACTCTTTGCAGCTCCATGGATTACAGCATGCCAGGCTTCCCTATCCTTCACCATCTCCCAGAGCGTGTTCAAACTCATGTCCATTGAGTCGGTAATGCCATCCAACCATCTCATCCTCTGTATATTAATACATAGGTAGATATATTTGGCCTCTAAGTTGTGTCCAAATCTTTGCAACCCCTACAGCCCTGCAGGCCTCCCCATCCTTCACTGTCTCCTACAGTTTGCTCAAAATCATGTATACTGAGTCAGTGATGCTATATATATAAACTCCAATACTTTGGTCACCTGATGCAAAGAGCCAACTCATTTGTAAAGACCCTCATGCTGGGCCAGACTGAAGGCAAAAGCAGAAGTGGGTGGTAAGGATGAGATGGTTAGATAGAATCACCAACTCAATGGGCATGAATTTGGGCAGATTCTGGGAGATAGAAAGAGGAGCCTGGCAAGCTGCAGTCCATGGGGTCACAAAGACTCAGACATGACTTAGTGGCTGAACAACAAATATACTACTACATCTTCTTTATCCATTGATCCATGAGTGGACACTTAGGTTATTTCTATATCTTTGCTGTTATAAATAGTACTGCAGGCAGCACAGGGGTACGTATAACTGTTGACAATGTTTTTTTTTCTTGAGATCAATAACCAGAGATATAATTGCTGGATCATACAGTAGTTCTTTTTTTTAAAAAAATTTGAGGAAACTACACACTGTTTTCCATAATGGCTGAATCAATTTAAATTCCCACCAACAGTGTACACGATTTGCCTTTTTCCCATGTCCTGGCTAAAATGTGTTATTTCTTGTTTTTTGATAAAACTGTAATTTGTATTATACTTTTAAAAATTTAATCTGTGGACAATTTTCCCTTGTATTTGCCAACTTTTCTGGGTTTTATTTTACATTTAATTATTTAAACCACTTGAATTTACTTTGATACATAGTATATGAAAATGTACCCTCAAATTTTGCCAATTTCTACCTATCTCTTTCAAAATATCTCTCTCCTCCCAAACTAATTTGCGATATATCTTCAGCAAATGTTAAATTTTAATATATTTAGGCATCTGTTTTTGTCCATATAAGCTTTTCTATTAAACTGTCTACTCTCACATCAGTACTTTCCTATTATAATACATGCCATATTATAATCAATTTGAATATCTATTAGGTAAGTTCTAGAGTGAAAAAGTTCATAGTTAAAAGGAGATTTCAAAGAACTAAACTTTTAAGGAGTAATTGATCCTGAAATGTATTTACAAAGCTCATTTATTCCATTTGGAATGTGGTGGTACTAGTGTGGTGGTGGTGGTGATGGTGATGATGGTAGGGAATCTATTTTTTTAGACAAATGTCTATATTCAACAGTCTTCTGCTTGGTAGAGTTATCTGCAATTTACAGAGTTGTTAAAACACAGTGAAACTCAATGAAACTGGAAAAAGTGCTATAGAATCAGGTGACCTGAAAGAATGTGTTTAGGTAATACTTAGTTTTTAGCCCACTTCAGTCTTTCATACTTTTTCCTATAGTCTCTATGGTAGGCAGAATAATGGCCCTTACTCCCCAGAGCTAATGAATATGTTACTTTGTATGGTAAAAGAGATTATGTAGATATGACTACAATGTGGATCTTGAGAATGGGAGATTGTTCTGGATTATACCGCTAGTTTCAATGTAAACACAAGAATCTTTATAATAAAAAAGAGAGGTAGGAGAATTTGAAACAGAGAAGGAGCTATGATGATGGAAGCAGAGGTCCAATCGATGTAGTCGTTGGCTCTAGAAATGATAGAAGGAGGCCATGAGCTAACAAATGAAGAAAGCCTCTGGTTGTTGTTGTTTGATTGCTCAGTCATGCCTGACTTTTTGTGATCCCATGGACTGCCAGGTTCCTCCATCCATGGGAATCTTAGACAAGAATACGTGTGTGGCCACTTCTTTCTCCAGGGGATCTTCCAGACCCGGGGATTTAACTCATGTCTCCTACATTACAGGCAGACACTTTACCTCTGACCTACCAGGGAAGGTAGCTCTAGAGGCCCAAAGAAGGCCTCTAGAAGCTGGAAAAGGGAAAGAAACAGATTCTCCTCAGGACATCCAGTAGAAAGGCAGTCTGCTGACATCTTGCTTTTAGCCTTGTGAGACCCATTTCTGACTTTCAATCTTAGAACTATAGGATAATAAATTTGTGTTGTTTTAAGCTACTAAATTTATGATAATATTTTTATAGAAGCAATAAGACATTAATACACTCTCCAATTATCTCTCACTTTAAGATCATAATAATCTCAAAGGATTATTCTTGATCACAAAAAAGACTGGTCCCACTATTTTTGACATGCTGATTTATGTAGGTCCTGCAAGAATGTTAACGAACCTCTGAGATTGTTTTGCAAATCTACAGTGCACCGTATTAAACAATAGTACCTTATAAAGTTGAGTGAATTCTATTCTGAGGGTCTCCAAATTTTTAAGACACCTGTCCTGTAAGGAAGAGACCATCATATCACCTATAAGACCAGAATTTTGTGAGCCAATATTCCTGGGAGAGTTTTGTAGTCATGAATTCTATAGTAATATCAATTTCTGAAAACTGACTTGTCATACTTGATTAAACTACATTATTTTTTAAAAATGACATTTCAGGCAAGGTATTTGTTACAAAGTTAGTTTATCCAATTGTAATCTGGTAAAATAAAGGGGAAAGTCTTCTTGAACTTAGACATATAACTATATCACTATCAAAAGTGAAGACACTTCAGAGCTTTGGAATTCTAGAAAGTCAGTGAGAATCAACTATCATTTAAAATGTTTAGTTTCTAAAAAAAGCATTTACTAAATTGTTGTGGGTTACAAATAGCTTTAAAAAAAAATGGACTTCTTCCTCTACCCAGAAAATTAAAAAATAAAACAACAGTATTCTAAAAAAAAATATTACAGTAAAAATTCCATATTGGTTCACCTTGATCTATTTAATTAATTATTGATATACTGGATCTTGGGCTACCAGTTTCATGAAGCCGTCTACTTTTCAACTAAAAACAGTCGTGAAAATCCACAGCAGTCCTCTGGTAGATTCTGAGATCAAACTTTTACTGTAAAACCTCAGATAGTAAATATTTTAAATTTTTCAAGCCAGATATTCTCTGTTGCAACTGTTCAGCTCCACAGTTATAGCATGAAATTGGCCAGAGGGAACACGTAAATAACTGGGCATGACTATGTTTCAATAAAATTGTATTTACAAAAGCAAGCAGTGGGTATTTTTGGTGAAAAGGTCATAGATCACTGAATCTTGCTATAAAAAATGTAAAATCATCCTTGATATGTGAACACTTTGAAGTACAG
The DNA here is from genome assembly GCA_006408675.1 of Madoqua kirkii. Lineage (NCBI taxonomy): Eukaryota > Metazoa > Chordata > Mammalia > Artiodactyla > Bovidae > Madoqua > Madoqua kirkii. The sequence goes on along the minus strand of SJYC01031817.1, from coordinate 76,049 downwards.
ACCTTTTCCTTGAGGCTCTGAAACTCTCTTTTGTTGAAGACACAAGCTCTTCCTTGTTTGTTTGTTTGTTTGTTTTTTTAATAGCAAAGCCCCCATGCATGCACCAGAATAAAATAAATACTACCTAAAGATGATAGAGAATTGATGGCAGTGGTTAATTTATTCCTAATAATTTTCAAATGTGAAAATTTGATGAGTTTCTGATATGAATAATGCAGTTGAGAGCAGTAGATGATTGTTTCTGTGACATGAAAAATAAAGATAATAAAGCCATTCCAAAAAATACTTCCTGAGTAATGATTAAGTCTATTTTAAAAGATGTCTTTGAATGTTGTATCTGCTTTATAAAAATGGAAGAGCAATTTTAAGAGAAGAAATCTTGAGATAGAGCATGCAATAATTCTAAGAGATAATATAGATGATATACCAAGAATATGAGCTTCCCTAGGGACTCAGACAGTAAACAGTCTTCCTGCCAATGCAGGAGACCCAGGATCAATCCTTGAGTCAGGAAGATCCCCTGGAGAAGGGAATGGCTACCCACTCCAATATTCTTGCCTGGAGAATTCCATGGACAGAGGAGCCTGGTGGGCTACACTCCATGGAGTTGTAAAGAGCTGGATACGACTGAATGACAAACACTTTCACTTTTCACCAAGAATACAGCAAGAATACAAAGGAGAGGGATTCAGCAAGCCTGGAATAGGGCCGCAACATGTGCAATACCCCTTGGCCATGTCTTATGTTCATCTACAGTTGAGAACAGCTGGCCTAGAAGATGCTAACTTTTGCATGTGGAATTTGATTTACAAGCTGCTGAGATATGCTGTGAATGGTTTAATGGATTCTGGCAGAAGACATGAGACTCCTTGGTCAGAGACACAGGACTTGATTACTCATGTCACAGAAAACAGCATTAGCATAAAAAGTCACATGAGTTTCCTTTGTCCCAATGTCCCACAGAGGTGACAGAAAGAGCCCAGAGGGATGCTATACATGCAGAGGATTTATGTCACAGCCAGAGGAACACTGAATTTGGGGAAATCCATTTTCTTCATAGCAAGTAGTAAGCAGGCTAATCTTGTCTCAGAGAAGAGAAACTCATTCCTCAACATTACTCATGAGAACACAGCCCCAAGGAGGAGCCAGGTGATAGAGCAGTCAAGGCCTTGAAATCTTTATGTTTACAGCAACCCACATAAGAGCACAAGCAACCTATGTCCCTTTCAACAGATTCAAATGAGAAAAGGAAGGCTGTGAGGCTATAGCTGAAACTGAGACAGATGATGCTGTATTGTGGCTTAACATGATCACATAAAGCACTCTAAGACTCATAAATATATAAGACAGATTATTCCATAAGAATTTTGATCAGTGTTTTACCAGAGGTAAAAATATATTATGTTAATCAAGGCGCTGACAAAACTCTAGGGTTTTGATATAAAGCCCACAATGTCTATAATGTTTATATAAGCAACATTTACCCTTACAAAGTTAACCTACTGTCTCTTCTAATTTGAAAACTTCCCCCATGCAACTCATGATAATAGCATATCAAACAAAACTAATTAGTTCTAGCATCTTTTTTTATAAGCTGAAGAACAAATCTGTGTGATTTTTCAGGGACCTGGGGAATTCCAAAGATAGTTTTGTAGCAAAAGAAATGCTGAAAATTTCATTTTGTTTTTTCCTATATTTAAGACCTGAATTTGGGAAGGTTAAAATCAAAACATTTTAAGAGGAGACTTGGAGCATGATTAAAATAAGATCATGAATGCCTGAGAAATAATACTTAGTTACCTATTTAAGTAAAGCAACAATAACATATTTAAAAGTACATGTGGAAAGTAACATGATTGTAGAAACCTTAATTCTTTCATAGATAAGGAACCTTTGTTCTCTTTTTTTGTTTTGCATAATAAGGAAATTGAGTCAACAAAAAGCAAATTATTCTGATAAAGTACAGAATTTTTTTCTATCAAGTGGATTACTGAGAGGAAGATCAATTGTATTTCCACTGGGAAAAATTCATTTGTATATCTGTAGACAAGAATCATTTACATTGCCATTAGTTATCTGTAGCAAAAAGAATTGTAAATAGCTCAAAGACAAAAGGACAGAGAATTGGTGGAATCATAGAATAAGATAACCCAGGAGGATATGCTTATATACAATCTTCTTAGCCCATTGTAAAGTCTTTCATGATTTCTTCCTATATCCATAAGAGGAAGTTTTTAAATGATTATTCTAATTTTATTGCATTTTAAAGGCCAAGATGATCTAGAAACTATAAAAAAATATTTACAAAAGAGTATCTGAATAAAAATCTGACATTTCTGAGAAACAGAAATCAAAACTCTCAGTGAGTGACAAGGTCCCATTTCTGTAAGTGAAATTCATCTTGTACTCTTCTTAAAATGAATTATACTTATGGTTTGTTTCAATTTAGCTTAGGAAGAATAATTAAAGTTATATTACCTAAAGAAATCTAAAACTGTAGATCATACAAATAATCTAAATATATGAGTTTGAATGAAACATATTTGATTATCATATCATGATAGAAATGCTAGCTGCTCTAATAAACACTCATATCTCAGTGTTAATAAGTTTTATTTCCTGTTCAAAAAAAATTTCTGTGCATTGGACACCGTTCTTGACAGTCTTCTTCAACTGATGACCCAGGCATCTGAGTGCCTTCCACTGTGTGGGTCTGTCATTTGAGGTCTTTCACTTTCAGACACACACAGCAAGCAAATGAAGAATCTCATGGGGAATTTTAGGCACTAAACCTGAGGTTGACTCCGAACACTTTCATTCATATTGTTTTTGTCTGAACTAGGCACACAGCCCTAACTCAATGGCAGAGAATGCAGAAAAATGGATTCATACTGTGTGCATAGAAAAAGAAACAGGTTTCTGAGTAGCTACCAGTCACTTCCACAGTCACTATGACTGAGTTAATTAATTTTCAGCTAAACACAATTCCTTACAAACTATGGCAGTTTATTTTTTTTAATTCTTTTAATTTTTCTCTCTATTATTTTAGAGTCAATGGAAAATTGCCCAACTCCCTGACCCCCCTGTTACTCTGAAGACCTCATCTAGAAGACTATTAACTAAGCCAAAGTTATATGGCATTCAGAAGAAGACAATCAGGTGAAAATAAACAAACAATGGAGCCTATAGGAGTATCAACGTGTTTTTCAGTGCTTTGTGCATCATCAGCTATTTATGTTAATATTTTGTATGTCATCAGCACTTTGTCTGACAGCTCCATTTGTTCACTTTTCACACTTCTTTGGGGGTAAACAACACGTGTAATAGTTCCATTTTAGAGCAGCACATTAATCTTCCCTTGTTAAGGGAAGAGTTGTCCTCGCACTTATCATCACACCTCTCCTGTGATGTGGCATCATCTCCTCATTTGCTGAGATAAATTCCAAACTGCAAAAAAATCACACAGGCTTTTGAATTTCTGCATTGGTCTACCTGATTTGTAGCACAACTTGGAAATAGAAAGGGAGGGAAACTACTCATAAATTTTTTTCTTGGGACTCTTACGTTTTCTACAGAGTCTGTACTCAATGTTGAGAGATGCTAAGAGACCTAAGTTTTGTAGATCGCCCCAAAAGTTAAATCAAGCTGTGCATGGAAAGCAAAACATGCACCTACCTACAACACGGTAGACTGATGGTAAGTTTTACTTTCCCATCAGCATCCATAGGGAGTCTGTCCTCTGGAGCACTGAGTGATAACAGCCATAAGCTGATGACTGCATTCAAAGCAAGTCTGGAAGTTTTCTTTACAGAAAACAAGTCATAAAAGTTGTGATTTGTTTGTAAAATAACATGAGAAAAGTCTTGTCCAAAAGATAACACAGAGAGACTGCACATTAATAGTGTTTGTGGTTCAGAAGGGGCATTCGGCAGCCATGTTTCACTCGAAGTTAAGCACTATCATTAAGTTCCTACCCAATTCTATTTGGACCTTTAATTTGCTATGGTGACTCTGAAAGTTTCAGCTCTATTCCACCTCTCACCCTTCTTGTTTGTGAGCTCAGCTTGGAATCTGACTACTCTAAAATGTAGGGGGAGTTTGCTAGGTTGGGCATTGTATGTGTTACTATGAAAATATTGCAACTGAAAAGTGTATGGTGAATTAAATGAAGTGATCTGGTTTCCAAAGAAGATGACAATATAATGGTGACATAAGATAGAATAAAAATCATCTATGTATTTACTTACTATCTTTTACCCATAAAACATTATGAGGTATAAAGATTTAGAAGAATAGAAAGTTTTAAAAAACCCTTAATGTCCATAAATAGGAGAATAAATAAATTTCACTGTGCTCAAATTGTGAAATATTATATAATACAGAAAGGAGTAAACTATAACCTATCAACATGAAGGATTCTCATAAATATAAATGTTGAGAGAAAAGACAAGTGAACAAAGAACACATTGGTATGAGATTACTTACATAAATTTGAAAATGGTACAAAAGAGAATATATATTGCCTAGGAGTACATGTGTTAGACTTGAGAGTTTATTGGACAGCAAAGAGATTACACAAGTCAATCCTAAAGGAAATCAATCCTGAATATTCACTGGAAAGACTGATGCTGAAACTGAAGCTCCAATACTCTGGCCACCTAATGCAAGGAGCCAACTCAATGGAAAAGACCCTGATGCTGGGAAAGATAGAAGGCCAAAAGGAGAAGGGGACAACAGAGCATGAGATGGTTGGATGGCATCACTGACTCAATGGACATGAGTGTGAGCAAACTCCAGGAGATAATGAAGGACAGGGAAGCTTGGAGTGCTGCAGTCCATGGGGTTGCAAAGAGTTGGACACAACTTAGGGGCTGAACGGAGAAGGCAATGGCACCCCACTCCACTACTCTTGCCTGGAAAATCCCATGGACAGAGGAGCCTGGTGGGCTGCAGTCCATGGCGTCGCTAAGAGTCAGACATGACTGAGCGGCTTCACTTTCCCTTTTCACTCTCATGCATTGAAGAAGGAAATTGCAACCCACTCCAGTGGTCTTGCCTGGAGAATCCTAGGGACGGGGGAGCCTGGTGGGCTGCTGTCTATTAGGTTCCACAGAGTTGAACACGACAGAAGCAACTTAGCAGTAGCAGTAGCAGTAGGGACTGAACAATATATGTTGGAAGCACATTGAAAGATAAACACCAGTGGTTCCTTCTAGAGTCAGGAAAGAAGTGAAACATGATCAGAGAAGAGGTCACGAAGACTGCAGATGCACAGGCAGTGTTGTATGTGTTATGCTATGTGACCAGCAAATGTGCTCGTTTTATTTTCTTTTATACTTTTCTGTGATATTGAATGGTTTGCCTTGGAAATGAACAGAGATCACTCTGTCATTTTTGAGAATTGACCATCTGGTGATGTCCATGTGTAGAGTCTTCTCTTGTGTTGTTGGAAGAGGGTGTTTGCTATGACCAGTGCATTTTCTTGGCAAAACTCTATTAGCCTTTGCCCCACTTCATTCCACATTCCAAGGCCAAATTTGCCTGTTACTCCAGCTGTTTCTTGACTTCCTACTTTTGCATTCCAGTCCCCTATAATGAAAAGGACATCTTTTTTTGGTGTTAGTTCTAAAAGGTCTTATAGGTCTTCATAAAACCGTTCAACTTCAGCTTCTTCAGCATTACTGGTCGGGGCACAGTCTTGGATAACTGTGATACTGAATGGTTTGTCTTGGAGACAAAGAGAGATTATTCTGTCATTTTTGAGATTGCATCCAAGTACTGCATTTCGGACTCTTGTTGACCATGATGGCTACTCCATTTCTTCTGAGGGATTCTTGCCCACAGTAGTAGATATAATGGTCATCTGAGTTAAATTCACCCATTCCAGTCCATTTTAGTTCGCCGATTCCTAGAATGTAGACGTTCACTCTTGCCATCTCTTGCTTGACCACTTCCAATTTGCCTTGATTCATGGACCTGACATTCTAGGTTCCTATGCAATATTGCTCTTTATAGCATCGGACCTTGCTTCTATCACCAGTCACATCCACAGATGGAGGGTAGTTTTCAGTTAATCTGCACACTCCTAAACTATGTTATTCAGATAACTTCTCTCACTGTTACTTTTCATTTAGGCTGAAAGGGTCCTCATTGGCTCTAACCTGGAAGATCCAGCCCAGGATAAAAGATGATAAACTAACAGCACCAAAGTATGGTTGGGGTGGGTGGGGGGATGGGACAGGATACAATACGTCACTGGTTCCTCTGACACATCTGAGAAAACCTCTCCTCTCTCTTTAAGTCTCAGCTCTGCCTCTACCTCCTGTCAGATCCCATCAGGCTCCTTTCTGCTCTCAGGACCACGGCCTTCCCTCCTGTTCCTGCTACTGTGTACCCACGCCTTCCTCAGCAGTTACTACCTTTGCATGCTTGTTTATCTGTCTTTGGGCCTCCCTGGTGACTCAGATGGTAAAGAATTTGCCTGCAATGCAGGAGAGCAGAGTCAGAAAGATCCCCTGGAGGAGGAAATGACAACCCACTCCAGTACTCTTGCCTGGAAAATCCCATGGACAGAGGAGCCTGGCAGGCTACAGTCCATAGGGTCTCAAACAGTCAGACACAACCGAGTGACTAACACTTTCACACTTTTAGCTGTCTTCTCACCTCTTGGAGAGTAAAGACAGTATCTGCTTTCTTTCTTGTATTTCCACGTGTTAGCAAATACTATGCAATAAAAAAACTGAGACTGAGCCTGAAGCACAGTCCTGAGACATATTATATAACTATGTAATATATGAGAAAATCTTGTATTAACCTGTGGTTCTGCAAATAGTAAATATACTGGACCCTGCACTATGACCATAAACACATTAGGAATAAGGTATTACTTCCTTTAATCTTCAAAAGTCTGAGGGAAAATTGCCTCTCTTTTTTTGGCTTTATGATATCAATACCACAAAATTTTCTTGTATTGTCTATGTTACATATCAGCTTGCACAGCTACCTTTGTATAAAGCAGCAGTTGTCAACCTTTTACACCTAAGGATCCCTTTATCCACCCTGGACAAGTCTGGCTAGTTCCAAAAAACCCCCAAACTACCATGCAATCCAACAACTGCACTCCTGGGCATTTATCTCAAAGAAACAAAAACTTACGTTCGCACAAAAATGGGTTTGGCCGTATCTGTAATAGACCCAATTCAGAAACAACCCAGGTATTCTTCAACAGGTGACACGCCACATGACATGGCTCAGCAGTAAAGAAGAATGAACTACTGATGTGCACACCAGTCTAGACGGATCTTAGAAAATCATGCAGAGTGAGGAAGCTGATCTGAGAAGGCTGCATACTGTATTATTCCACGTATATAACATTCTTGAAATGACAATGCAACTAAGTTAATTAAAATGTTTATGTTTATTCACCTGTTAATAAAACAATGAAGCCCATTTTACATATTAACATTTTTATGAAAAATAACTTTTTTTCAAAATTAAAGGACACAGTGAGCGGAGGCCCTGTTTATGAAGCATGTATTTTGCAGATTTCTTTCAATCTGCTGTGAGCTCACTTGTCAAGTTTCCGCTGGAAACTCTACTGGACCCTCATGAGACAGAGTGAAAAGGGAAGGAAACATCTTAGTGTTCCTGGGAAAACAGTTCTGGTCTTGTAGACCTGCTGAACACAGGGTGGCCTGGGTCACACGTGGACACGTGGCACAGAGTACCACCAAGGGTTCTGACACCCTTTTCCACAGGAAGAGGTCCCAGTTGGCAACCAACACAACTTTTTAAAAAGACAAAACCTGAAAAAGGCAAGATGTGGAGGTGAGCGCATGCTGGAGAAGTCTGCCTGTCCTAGAATGGAGCTCTCCCCAGAGCCTTCTACCCTAAACATGTGTGTCTGGATATTTCTCTGTACGTACGGAGTACTTAGCATATTCTATGAGACCCTTACAGAAAGTCTATTCTTCAATTAATTAAAATTTACTTCCTACTGTAAGACATGAGGAAAAACCCAAATACCAGTTTCCAACAACTCCACATCTTTAATTTATAATTCTCTCATTATCGACATAAAAGTGTGATTCAGCACACTCAGTGATATGCCTCCCTTTTCCTTTTTATGAAGTAGAAACAGCTGAAAAACCATTTTAAAATTCTTAAGATGCTACCTGTAGTTAGATGTACCCTATTTAGTAAGCTAGAAAATTAATAAGCTAAGAAAAAAATGCTGGAGGCTATGAAACTTAGGCTCTGAATTCCATGCCAGCTGGGTAATTAGGTCACTACACAATTCATTTTCATTCACCACATGTTTATCCAGAGTCTACTAGATGCTGGTATTACAGAGACATTCTGGTATCTTGGCTTCTTGTCTGTGTACTACCAGCTATGCTTAAAGAGTAACTGACCATACACTGACCAAACCCATGGAGTTTAAATCTAGCTCCATCATTCTCATGATTTTAATCTTTTTATACACAATAAAATACTTACTGATATGTTGTATTTATCTTCTGGTCCTGACAACTGTTATTGTTCTTTGATAACTGTAATAGTCTCCTAAGTATTTTATAAAAAGGAGGTTAAATTGTAGCTGCCAAACACTTTGCAAATTTCCAATGTCCTTCTGCCTTTAGTTCTTCTAATTTTGAACCACTAAGCTATGAAGACTTTTTTTCTAATGCAAAAACCGAAACGATTACCTACACAATTTCTGTAGGCTCAGAGTTACACTTCTAAAAATTATATTAAATGATGTTACTTTAGAGTAATTTTAAAACAGAATTGACAAAAAACTATTTCAAAAAGGAAGCATACCATATGGAAAACTAAACATTTCCATACAGGTAAGACACATTCCCACAACAAGTGACGGCTTCACAGCAGAGCTCAGCACAGACACCAGCTGACCGGGATGGTTGCCTAACATCTTAAAGATGTCACAAATTCAGGAGAGTCGCACAATACAGAAATGACACGATGGGGGTGTATGAGGGGAAGCAGTTTGCATAGGTTTAGGTTTATTGCATGTGATGTTTACCAGCTGGATATGGTTTTATACTTATTTATTATGGCATTCAAAATCACTGTGGATGATGACTACAGTCACCAAATTAAAAGACGCTTGCTCCTAGGATACAACAAACCTAGACAGGGCATTAAAAAATAGAGACTTTGTTGATAAAGGTCCATAAAGTCAAAGCTATGGTTTTTCCAGTAATCATGTCTGGATATCAGAGTTAGACCTTAAAGAAGACTGAGCATTGAAGAATTGATGCTTTAAAACTGTGGTGTTGGAGAAGACTCTTAAGAGTCCCTTCAACTTCAAGATCAAACCAGTCAATCCTAAAGGAAATCAACCCTGAATATTCATTGAAGGAACTGATGCTGAAGCTTGAGCTTCAATACTTTGGCCACCTGATGCACAAAGCTGACTCACTGGAAAAGACCCTGATGCTGGGAAAGACTGAGGGCAGGAAGAGAAGGGGACGACAGAGGATAAAATGGTTAGACAGCATCACCGACTCAATGGACATGAATTTGAGCAAAGTCCAGGAGGTAGTGAGGGATAGGAAGCCTGGTGTGCTGCAGTCCATGGGGTTGCAAAGAGTCAGACATAACTGAGCGACTGAACAACAACAATATGACATTCAAAGGCAAATGTTCTGATTTTAATAAATTAAATGATTGATTTTCTTCTAAAGAGTGAAAACTTTGAAACATTTATCTTCTTGCACTAAGTTTAAAAAACCTTTTCAAGTGATTGATAAAATTCTTATTTTCCAGGTCTTTCAGTCCCTAATTTCTATAAATATGCATCAGAACTCCTCCACGAACTCTGTGATCCAAGGAAGCCAAGGGCATCAGAATGAGCACTGCTGCAGGTTTGAAATCTGGCTCCACCCGCCAGTCACTAGCAACGTGACACCATAACGTGGCACAGCAATTAGAAATTTATAAACCTCAACTTCCTCATGTTAGAAATAGTATCTTGCTTATGGCACAGGATTACTGTGAAGCTAAAAATGTTACACTGCCAGAAAACACTCTCACAGACCACAAGGCATTATAACACAAACTTCTGAGTAGATTAAGGCCTGTAAGGGACAATGCAGATAAGAGCGGACAGCTGGCTGCTGGGTGGCCCGGGCTCCTTCCACTAGACTGGTCACAGGAGGAAAGCATCTGATGCTCGGCTCTAAGACCAGCAACCAGGCTGTCCCGCTCAGCCCTCCTCCTCTCTAGGCTTCCCCTCTCTCTCCCTACAGACCAGTGGGCCACACCAGACAGACTCTAAAAAGGACAAACATTTTTCGTTACTATTATCCAGCGCTGTAATTACTATAAAGATGATCTAAATCCAAAGGTTATCCAGAGGTTTTTTTGAGTTTCTTTTTTATTTTTTTTTTATTTTGTTTGATTTTTATAGTACCAGACATTTATCTCCTGACCTGAAAGTTTCTCTTTTTGCAGACAAGTCTACATACAAGAGAGGAGGGCTAGATATAGAACTGGACATCTCCCTGTTTACTGTGGAGCTACAACACCTGATGCTATAGTGCTGTAAGACAAAAATAACTTCTTCCTGGCTCCCAGAAAAATAGCATTTAGGAGACGCAGGTACATCTATCTGAAGGACTAATACAGTTAGCTCGTCTTTTTTTTTTTTTTAAAGACAAGTGTAGGTAATTGTCAGTAGTATAAACACATGGTTTTAGACGGCAGATTTTGCTCCAGAGTTAATCTTGTATTTTCCCATTAAAGAAACATCCGAAGCTACAGAAAAAGGACAAACGCTTCAGCATTACTGTCTTCAATAAATGCAAAACAATCAGCAGGACACTTACTCCTCTGTGATCAAGCCCACATAATAAAATAAATGGAGTGGAACTAAATCACAGTCAGGATAAGTTTTATGGTGGTGCTATTACTAATAATTAAGATTCCCAGGCTTCATTATCTTAACTGTGAACAAGATATAAGAAATTTAAATGCTCCAGCTTTCTAAGCTCATTAGGGACACTGATAATTAAAAGAATAGATGCTATTTAAGATGCTCAGTTTGTCCCAGTTATCCAGTTGTAATTCAATACATACAAGAATGATCAGCTCAAGACCAGACTGGTCCAGACTCTGGACCAGACTCAAAGGACCATCACTGAGTGGCCAGATCTGGTACTTTCTCAGGACCAGGTGACATACCACAGTGTCAGGCGCAGGGACCACAGCCTTGCTGGCCTTGGTGTGTATCCAGAATGACTCTCGTGTGTTCCCAGAGGTCATTCCAAAAGATTAAAATGAGTTAGTTGAGTTAAACACAATTCTAATACTGAGAAAAATCAAAAGAGATATCTTCATGCTATGAGACTCGTGGTCCAGGCTCAGCTGTGTCACAGATAAAACCACCCTCCAAAGTACAACTGCCTACGTCACATGATAGGAAATGTCTGTACTATAAAGCCAGAAACTGTTAAGGGGCTGTGCTGTGTTAGGATGATCAACAATGCACCCTAAATTACATTAGCTTCCCAAGTTTCAGAAACGGAGTCAAACAAAATCCCAGGTTTTACATGTTATGTAGTTATTATCTGCCTTTCTGACATTTCCACTAGGAAACTTTAACAAACAAAATATTCAAAAGCAAACTAATTACTCATCTCCATCTCCCTAACCTTCAATTCCAACCTCCATTTCAATCTCGCATCCTCCCTCCTTCTCATCCTTCTATCCGTCTATCTGTCCAGGAGTTACTAATAATCTTCTATGAGCCAGGCATTGTTCTAGGGCCAGGCATTCAGCCCTGAACAAAAACAAAAATCCCTTCCCTTGTGAAGTTTACATTCTGGGTGGGGGCTGGGGAGAAGATAGACAACACACACACAAAATGAATAAAATACTGGGAGAAGGAGGGCTTTTTAAACAGGGTGATCAGGGAAAAACTCACTATGAAGGTGACACCTGAGTTAACGCCACAAGGATGTAACTAGAAAGCCACATAGTTAATATCTGGCATAGAATGTTTATGTCTATAAACATTTATGTCTATGTCCATGTTTATGTCTATCTGGCATAGAATGTTTATGTAGATATTAACTACATGGCTTCTTAGCAGTAAGGATAAAGGCCCTGAGCTGACAAGGTGGCTGGTATGTCCAGGGAATAGTCAGGAGGCCCGTGTGGATGAGAGACACAAGCAGAGAAAAGGAAACGCAGCAGACCCTAACAGAGGCTCACTTTTCCTTTGGGTCAGAATCCTCACAGGATCGCTCTGGCTGCTGTGCTGAGAATAATCTGAAAGGACCAGAGGCAGAAGCAAGCAGGAACCTACTAAAATACCCTAAGCAAAAGATGACAGTGGACTGAACCAGGCTGCACACAGTAGAGAGTGGGAAGTGACCCAATTCTGGATCTACTTTGAAGGCAGATTGCTATGATTTGCTGATGAATAAAATGTGTGTGTGGGCTGCTGGCAGCAGAAGTCAAGGATGATGCCAAGGCTTTTGGTCTGAACTGTAGAGACAGAATTAATACATCTGACATGGGAAAGTCTGTAAGAGAGTAGGTTTAATGCATCTGGCCAAATTCAAACAGGTTCTATTGGAAATGCCTGTTAGACCTCTAAGTAGACACACAGAGTAGGCAGTTAAGTATACAAGTTCAGTTCAAGCGAGAGGACTGGGCTGGTGATATAAATTTAGGAAGCTTCAGTGTGTAGATGGTACAGAAAGGGATTCAACTGGGAAAGATCACCAAAGAGGAGTGGATTAGTGTAAGTAGAAGAGAAGGGGTCTGAGGACTGACCCATGGGGCGTGTTTAGTATGGCGAGGCCTGGGAGAGGAAGAGGAACCAAATCCAGCAGGAGTGGTCAGTGCAGAAGATTGGCAGAGCGTGGCGCCGGCCAAATGTACAGCGTATTTCAAGGAGGATGGAAAGATTAGCTGTATCAGATGCAGGAGGCAGGTAAAATAAGATTAGGACTGAGAATTAATCAAGCGAGGGATTTAGCAACACAGTGACCTTGACAAGGGTTTGGTGGACCAAGCATTTCCCAGAAATGCTCCTGGGAAAGAGCTCACGAGACCACCTAGAAGAGAGGGATGAGAGAACCGACAATCATTTTGAGAAACTGTGCAATATGGAAAGGGAAATTCTGTATTCTAGGAGGAACTGAGACTCTACCCGGGATCCCCTCAACAGTTAACAAAGACGGACAACTTCGTTATTTGCATCTACACATCCCTAGTTACTCCCTTCTTGGGTCAGACTTCTCCTTCACTTGGGCTCAATATTCCATTCTTTTTGGCAACCTTTGTCATTTATTTTATCTGTCTTCAACCTCCTCTAATTTTTTCCCTTCCACATAAAAGATGTTTACGTTCCAATAACTTGAACAATGAAAATAAAATATTCCCCTACAGTTACTACCCTTTTCCCACCTTCATTTCACCTCCAGTATTTCTGAAATACATGACCATGCTTGCAGTCTTCATTTCCTGATCCAAAGGGCCTCTACCCGTTCCGATGGCTGAGGCTGATTCCAGTCATGGTCATCGTGACTGGCTGCCAATTTCAATGGTCACCTCTCAGTTCTGAATTGTACTTGCTCTCTCTGCACCATCACTGATTTCCCTCTTCTTGACACTCTTTGCTCCACTGTCTACATTATGCCACTTTGCTCCAGTTTTCTTACTACATATCACTCTTTTATGACAGCTGTCCACTTTTTTTTCTTTTAGGTAAACTCTAAAAAATTTAAATTGTTGTGCCAAGAGAAAAAGTCTTCTGATTCACTTCATTAAACTGCTCTCCAACATGAGGAACAAAATCTTGATTCCTACTAGCAGTGCTAGTATGCTAACTTCTCCCAAACTCTTTTCAGTTTTCAGTTCAGTTGCTCAGTCGTGTCCAACTCTTTGTGACCCCATGAACCACAACACACAAGGCCTCCCTGTCCATCACCAACTCCCAACTCCCAGAGTTTACCCAAACTCATGTCCATTGAGTCAGGGATGTCATCCAAGCACCTCATCCTCTGTCATCCCCTTCTCCTCCTGCCCTCAATCTTTCCCAGCATCAGGGTCTTTTCAAATGAGTCAGCTCTTCGCATCAGGTAGCCAAAGGACTGGAGTTTCACCTTTAACATCAGTCCTTCCAATGAATACCCAGGACTGATCTCCTCCAGGATGGACTGGCTGGATCTCCTTGCAGTCCAAGGGACTCTCAAGCATCTCCTAATCCTGGTTAATTTTTTAAATGTTTATAAACCTGACAGCTGAAATACAAAATAACACCTCATTTTTTCTTTAATTAGCATCTCTTTGAGTCTAGTTAAATTTATGATTATTATACTTATTTCTCTATGAAATGCCTCTATATGCTCGGCCTCATTTATTTCCCACTGAATAGTGGTGTTTTTCTCAATGATATGAACAATATATTAAGATAACAATCCTTTATCACATTATTATAACTACTTTTCCTTCTGCTTGCTTTTAGTTGTCTACAGGCATAAAAAAGTTGTCAATTTTAATGTAATTGAATGCATTCATTTTCCTCTTTAAAAATTCCTCCACTACTCTTAACCCTTCCTCTATAACAAGATAAGGGCTTCCCTGGGGCTCAGTGGTAAAGAATCTGCCTGCCAGTGTAGGAGATGCCAGAGACACAGGTTTGATCCCAGGGTCAGGAAGATCCCCTGGAGGAGGAAATGGCAACCCACTCCAGTATTCTTGCCTGAGAAATCCCATGGACAGAGGAGTCTGACAGGCTACAGTCCATGGGGCCAGAGTTGGACACAGCTGAGTGAGCGAGCACACACATACAACAAGCTGAGATGAAGATTTGCCCCTATATTCTTCATTTGCATAGTTTATTTTAAAACACTCAATTCAACTGGAATGCAATATGAAAACAGATTTTTCTCTCCCAGTAGATAAGTAAATGTCATATCTAACTCACGCTTATGTTCAAAAGCCATATCATTACTTCTCCCTAACCGACCCTATTACTGTGGTTGCTAACAACCCTTCTAGACTCCTAGCATCCTGTAACTGGGGCCAGGGAATCCGGGGTCTCTCTCACTCACTGCCTATCCCCCCCCCAACTGGTCACCAGGTTCCTATCGATTCCACCTCCAGAATGTGTTACCCCTGCCTCCTGTCTCCTGGTCCCCACCACTGCTCTGTTATCTACTGCACTGGCTCCCTGAGCCATCACTCAAGGTTTTAAAGGCTTCTTCCTCTCCCATCATCCTTTACGACACTGGCATCCAAGCACCAGTGATACTACTGTCCCTGCTGAGTAGTCTTTTGGAGTCCCAACTGCTTCTACAAAATGAAAGCCGAAGTCTCAACCTGGTGCCTACACCCTCGGGATCCGGCTCCTGTAGTTTCATCTCCTGACACAATTCCACACGTTCTGTGCAGGGCTGAACCAAATGACCCCTGCCCTCAGCATGCTGTTCTCTGCCTGGAATGTCCTTGCCTACCTTGCTGGTCTGCAGAACTCCATGCATTTAAGGGCCAGCTCAAGAGACCCTTGGCTACGAAGGTCTTCCTGATCCACCAGAACATAATTACGCACCCTGTCCCTTACAACAGTGTGTCATCACTACAGTCACCGTGTTCTTCCTCACTGCTGGGGTGAGCAAGCACTTGCTTGCATGGGTCTTCCCTACAGACCAAGTGTCCCTTTAAGACAGCAATATATACTGCTGTATTTAAAACCATTACCAACAAGGACCTACTATACAGCACAGGGAACTCTGCCCAGTATCCTGTAATAACCTAAATGAGAAAAGAATTAGAAAAAGAATCGAAACATGTATAGATATAACTGAATCACTATGCAGTACACCCCAAACTAACACAACACTGTTAAACAACTACACTCCAATATAACATAAAAATTAAAAAACAACAAGAATCAAGCCTCATCTCTATAACCCTGGCATTTGGAGCACTCCTGACAGACAAAGTATGTGGTTAATCTCAAGAAACGCAGAGGGTATGAATGAACAAATTTCCTCAAATGTCACCTGCCCCACCAAATCCTGATCTTCTCTAGCATTTTTATTCCCATTGTCTGTCCTAATTCAGGTTCCTATGGACTTCTTGACTACTTCCTGCCTGCCTGCCCTTCCACCTCTCCATCACTAAGGTGATCTTTTACATAACTATGATTCTATCATTCCCCTCCAGAAAATAATCTGATTCTAGGACAGAGATCAGGGCTTCAATCATAGCTCAGTTGGTAAAGAATCCACCTGCAATGCAGGAGACCTCGGTTCAATTCCTGGATGGGGAAAATCCGCTGGAGAAGGGATAGGCTACCCACTCCAGTATTCTTGGGCATCCCTGATGGCTCAGCTGGTCAAGAATCTGCCTGCAATGTAGGAGACCTGGATTTGATCCCTAGGTTCGGAAGATCCCCTGGAGAAGGGAACAGCTACCTACTCTAATATTCTGGCCTGGAGAATTCCATGGACTATACAGTTCATGGGGTCACAAAGAGTCGGACACAACTGAGTAACTTTCACTTTCAGGCATCTTTAACAGGACCTGTCTGTCTCTGTTACCCCACATGAGTGCTCTGCTGCAAGCCATTCCCTGATCACATGCCTCACCCCAACATGCTCCCAGCAACTGGGGAGCTGGGAACGCCTCTCTGACG
The DNA here is from genome assembly GCA_006408675.1 of Madoqua kirkii. Lineage (NCBI taxonomy): Eukaryota > Metazoa > Chordata > Mammalia > Artiodactyla > Bovidae > Madoqua > Madoqua kirkii. Next base: position 59,371 of record SJYC01031817.1, on the reverse strand, counting down.
GGACGGGTTCTTCCTGCTGTGGTTCCTTCCTGTCCCCTTCAATCCCCTCCTCTCTGACTGTGGCCCTCTCCACAGCCCACACCACACTCCCCTTACCAATTTCTGAAGGCCTCCTTTGTCCTATATGCATACTTCCTTATCTTCTTAAATAGAGTAGACATAACTTTTTATCTAACAATTCATTACCATAAACGGTGCTATAAGTAAGCCAATTTTAGTTTTTCATTTTTCTGCAATGCCCCTCAAAGCTTGTCCTCATACAAATACACCCCCCAAACTCTCCCATCTGTTGCTGCTAATCTGTTCTAGGCTGGGCATTCAGATACCCCAACCCATCAGGAACCATGCATTAAAAAGCAGACAGTGGTGAGGTCTGGGAAGGGAGCAGGTTCATGGCTTTGGTGCCGCAAACTGGACACACAACTCTATCTACGGCTCTATGGCTCTGCTCAGTCTCTTCCCTCACTGTGTCCACAGGCTAAGGGAGCCACTCACAGACCAAGGTGCCAACTTTCAAATTTACTGTGAGACGTTTAAGTGCCAAACCAAGAGGCTGAACAAATCACGTTCTCACTTGATGAGCCCCTTACTCTCCATTATATCTACAACCGTTTGATGGTCTTTGCCACTGCAGAGTCACCATTCATTGCCTCAACCTACTTTTATAGTATTTTACACTTTACAGATTTTACCTATGAAATTTACCATTTCAGAAACAACATAAGGCAAGAGATTACAGGAAGAGGAAACTCGCTTCAAATCATACTGCAAAAAAGGGTTATAGAAAATGTCCCTATACAACATCTATTTTAAAACACAAGATGCAGATTCTTGTTAGGTTTCTCAAAGACAGTTCTCGAACTTGTCCTTAAGTATTGTGCTTTGTTGTCCTGATAAGGGCCTCCAACTTTTAAGAAATGATAATAATTATCATTAAATATTTCAATGGTTTTATCACTAACATTGAGACATTTAAACAAGGACAACCTAAGAAACAAGAGATTCCATAATTCTTGACTGTTCTTAAATCTTAGCTCTAAATGAAACAAAATCTAATGGTCTTGTTCAAGGAACACTTCTTGAAATTTTAGAATTACATTGTACATATAAAATAGCTATCTGACATAGTCACTTACCACTCCTCCAAAATTTACATATTGTTGCATCTTTCTTCAAATTTCTCTATTTAGAGAACTGAGTTAGGATTTTTTTAACTTTAAAATATCTGTTGCTTAGCAGTCCAATATGAGAAACTGTTCTGTTTCTAGAAACAATCTGACTGAATCTGGATTAATTTATAAACAATCACACACACACACACTTTAACACTTTTAGGGAAAAAAACTAACTTAGGATAGGTGTTCAACATAAGCTACTAAAACATGAATTAAGCAGAACATATTCTGTAATTACTGGAACCTTATATCATTTCCCCTATGTACTAAAAATATTCAGAATTCATTTTAACCCTTTAAAATGTATCTTCACTCTTAAGAATGCCTATAGTCTTAACTAGCAGGAAACCTAGTTTGCAAAAAAAAAAAATTATCCATATTTCCCAGGTATTTACTTAAGAAATACAGAAGTTCAAAAATTGTACTTTCCTTGAAAAAAAAAAATCAAGCAATGGATTCACCAAAACACTTATTCATACTACAAACCATCTCATATTTAGATCATTTCCTGTTATTAAGCATCTCTTAATATTTCAAATACTGGAAGATGATGCTGTGAAAGTGCTGCACTCAATATGCCAGCAAATTTGGAAAACTCAGCAGTGGCCACAGGACTGGAAAAGGGCAGTTTTCATTCCAATCCCAAAGAAAGGCAATGCCAAAGAATGCTCAAACTACTGCACAATTGCACTCATCTCACACGCTAGTAAAGTAATGCTCAAAATTCTCCAAGCCAGGCTTCAGCAATACGTGAACCATGAACTTCCAGAGGTTCAAGCTGGATTTAAAAAAGGCAGAGGTAACAGAGATCAAATTGCCAACATCTACTGGATCATGGAAAAAGCAAGAGAGTTTCAGAAAAACATCTATTTCTGCTTTACTGACTATTCCAAAGCCTTTGACTGTGTGGATCACAATAAACTATGGAACTGGACATGGAACAGACTGGTTCCAAATAGGAAAAGGAGTATGTCAAGGCTGTATATTATCACCCTGCTTATTTAACTTATATGCAGAGTACATCATGAGAAACGCTGGGCTGGAAGAAGCACAAGCTGGAATCAAGATTGCCAGGAGAAATATCAATAACCTCAGATATGCAGATGATACCACCCTTATGGCAGAAAGTGAAGAGGAACTAAAGACCCTCTTGATGAAAGTGAAAGAGGAGAGTGAAAAAGTTGGCTTAAAGCTCAGCATTCAGAAAACAAAGATCATGGCATCTGGTCCCATCACTTCATGGGAAATAGATGGGGAAACCGTGGAAACAGTGTCACACTTTATTTTGGGGGGGCTCCAAAATCACTGATGTGTGGATCACAATAAACTGTGGAAAATTCAAGAGATGGGAATATCAGACCACCTGACCTGCCTCTTGAGAAATCTATATGCAGGTCAAGAAGCAACAGTTAGAACTGGACATGGAACAACAGACTGGTTCCAAATAGGAAAAGGAGTACGTCAAGGCTGTATATTGTCACCCTGCTTATTCAGCTTCTATGCAGAGTACATCATGAGAAACGCTGGGCTGGAAGAAGCACAAGCTGGAATCAAGATTGCCAGGAGAAATATCAATAACCTCAGATATGCAGATGACACCACCATTATGGCAGAAAGTGATGAGGAACTAAAAAGCCTCCTGATGAAAGTGAAAGAGGAGAGTGAAAACGTTGGCTTAAAGCTCAACATTCAGAAAACGAAGATCTTGGCATCTGGTCCCATCACTTCATGGGAAATAGATGAGGAAACAGTGGAAACAGTGTCAGACTTTATCTTTGGGGCTCCAAAATCGCTGTAGATGGTGATTGCAGCTTTGAAAGTAAAAGATGCTTACTCCTTGGAAGGAAAGTTAAGACCAACCTAGATAGCACACTGACAAGCAGAGACATTACTTTGCCAACAGAGGTCCGTCTAGTCAAGGCTATGGTTTTTCCTGTGGTCATGTATGGATGTGAGAGTTGGACTGTGAAGAAAACTGAGCGCCAAAGAATTGATGCTTTTGAACTGTGGTGTTGGAGAAGATTCTTGAGAGTCCCTTGGACTGCAAGGAGATCCAACCAGTCCATCCTAAAGGAGACCAGTCCTGGGTGTTCATTGGAAGGGGTGATGCTGAAGCTGAAATTCCAATACTTTGGCCACCTGATGTAAAGAGTTGACTCATTGGAAAAGACTCTGATGCTGGCAGGGATTTGGGGCAGGAGGAGAAGGGGATGACAGAGGATGAGATGGTTGGATGGCATCACCGATTCAATGGACATGAGTTTGAGGAAACTCCAGGAGTTGGTGATGGACAGGGAAGCCTGGTGTGCTGCGATTCTCGGGGTTGCAAATAGTTGGACATGACTGAGTGATTGAACTAAACTGAACTGAACTACAGCTACTGATGTTGATCATTTTTTCACGTATTTAGTTTTCTGTTTATCCTCTTCAGTGAAGTGTCTACATGTGCTTTTGCTTATTGTCTAATTGTCTAATGTTTACTGTTTAGAGAATTATTTATATATTCTAGTTATTAATCTTTTGTTGGATATGTGGTTTGAAAAGATATTTTCATAGTATGTAGTTTATCTTTTTATCTTCTTCACGTAAGTTTCACAGAACAAAATTTTAAATTTCATGAGTCTTATTTAAAAATTTCCCATTGAAATCATCTAGGACTAGACATTTCTTTTGAGAGCTTTCAAATTACAGTTGCAATTTATTTACAGGTTCTAGGTCTATACAGATGACTTGTTTCCTGTGGGTTAAATTTTGGTAGTTGGTTTTCAAGGATTGGTGGTTCATTTCTTCTAAATTACTAACTTCTGAGCATAAAGTTATTACCTTGTTATCTTTTAAGTGGGTGTACTCTTGCCTGGAAAATCCCATGGATGGAGGAGCCTGGTGGGCTGTAGTTCATGGGGTCATGAAAAGTCAGACATGAGACTTCACTTTCACGTTTCACTTTCATGCATTGGAGAAAGAAATGGTAACTCACTCCAGTGTTCTTGCCTGGAGAATCCCAGGGATGGGGGAGCCTGATGGGTTGCCGTCTATGGGGTCGCACAGGGTTGAATATGACTGAAGCAACTTCAGCAGCAGCAGCAGCAGGATACATAGTAATATTCCTTGTTTCATGCTTGATATTGGTGATTTGGTGATCTTCTCTCTCTTTTGTTGGTCTTGCTAATGGTATATCAATTTTACTGATTTTTTTCCCCAAAGAATAAGCTATTTGTTTCATTGACATTTTTTTTTTCTGTTTTTCTCTTATTTCAGTTTCATTGATTTCTGCTTTTATCTGTATTATTTTCTTTTTCTACCTGATTTGGGTTTATTTTGTCTTTCTTTTATTGGTTTCTTGGAATAGGAAATTAAGCTATTGATTTTCTTCATTTCTCTCATTTTAAATGTATTAATGATATAAGTTCCCTTCTCAGAACTGCTTTAAGAGCATGCTACAAAGTCTGATGTGTTGTATTTTCATTTTCATTTAATTCTAGGTGTTTTCAAATTTCCTTTGAACCTTCCTTCTGACACAATGTTAGATACAACAGATACAGTAGTGAATAAAATACAGTGTCACTACAATTTCAAAGTCCTTCGCATGAAATATGGTTCAGGCAGATAGCCATGAACAGTGGAATTTTGGAGGTTGTAAGACTACAGCAACTATTTACCTACCCTTTTGAAAAAGAACAAAAAATGACACTCTTTCAGGAGGGACCGTGTTACATCATTTTAAGAACTGTCAAATTTTAAATGAAACTTTGAATTATTGTGCTGTTTTTGCTCAGTGATGACATCTCCTCAGGAATGTGGGTGGCTTGCCTTTAAATGACAGTAGTCTCTCTACTTCCTGATGTCAGCTGACCTGCTTGAATATCTCATAGGATGGGCCCATCATCTGTCAGAACCTGACACTGCAGCTTTCCAAGGCCTGACTGGATATTTGATCTGTGATACACCCATGTTTTCCATGCACATCCTATCTTTTATCTCACCATCATCTCTACATTAATTTTATTCATTTCTGCAGCTGATTCTGTTCCAAGTTTTGCCCCACTTACGTGATTTCTCTCTAGTCTCCAGGCCCTGGCCTATACTGGTTTGTCTTATCCAGTTGAGATCTAGAACCATGAGGTTCTGAGCATCATTTTGACCAAGGAGGGCACAGTCCCAGTGACCTTAAGTGCCATTTTGACCCAGAGAATCACAATCACATTAATTGTTCTTGAGCAGTCTTCTGAGTGCTATGGCCTTTTATTAAGTTCTCGTTTCAATCTAACTAGATTCCAATGAATTCTCATCACAACCCACTAGGTATGTGTTATTTTATGTTACAGATTTAAAACTTTATTATCAGAGATCTAGGTCACTTGTCAATGCTGAATAGCTGCTAAGGGGCAAGGGAGTGGCTTGAACCCACATCTCTCTTTCCCAGTCAATGTTCTTTTCTCGCTCTTGCCTGTAATGCATGTGACACTCTCTCCAGTTGTCTCTGCGTTGGTGGTCTTCCCACGCTTCATTCTCTTGCATCAATGAAGCAGACAGATACTAGCCATACTTTGCTTCCTCGTGAAAAGCAAGTGTTTATTCTTTTTGAGTAACATGCTCTCAAAGCTGGACATCTGGCTATTGTATAAAATGGTGATCACCACTCAGTAGAACAGCAAGAGAGCCAGGCAGCTTTTCTTTGGTTACTAATCCAAAGCTCTGTTCAAATATTAATTATATCATGCCTTCTCTGATGCTTGATTAACTTACTATACTAAAGATGAGATACATGCTGAAAATATGCTGGCTAAGGCAATTCTAAGTCATTCAGTCAGTTCAGTTCAGCCACTCACTCATGTCTGACTCTTTGCAACTCCATGAATTTCAGCATGCCAGGCCTCCCTGTCCATCACCAACTCCTGGAGTTTCCTCAAACTCATGCCCATTGAGTCGGTGATGCCATCCAACCATCTCATCCTCTGTCATCCCCTTCTCCTCCTGCCCCCAATCCCTCCCAGCATCAGAGTCTTTTCCAATGAGTCAACTCTTCACATCAGGTGGCCAAAGTATTAGAGTTTCAGCTTCAGCTTCAGCCCTTCCAATGAACACCCAGGACTGGTCTCCTTTAGGATGGACTGGTTGGATCTCCTTGCAGTCCAAGGGACTCTCAAGAGTCTTCTCCATTCTTTGGCATTCAGCTTTCTTCACAGTCCAACTCTCACATCCATACATGACCACTGGAAAAACCATAGCCTCAACTAGACGGACCTTTGTTGGCAAAGTAATGTCTCTGCTTTTCAGTGTGCTATCTAGGTTGGTCTTAACTTTCCTTCCAAGGAGTAAGCATCTTTTACTTTTAAAAGCTGCAATCACCATCTACAGTGATTTTGGAGCCCAAAGACAAAGTCTGACACTGTTTCCACTGTTTCCTCATCTATTTCCCATGAAGTGATGGGACCAGATGCCAAGATCTTCGTTTTCTGAATGTTGAGCTTTAAGCCAACGTTTTCACTCTCCTCTTTCACTTTCATCAGGAGGCTTTTTAGTTCCTCATCACTTTCTGCCATAATGGTGGTGTCATCTGCATATCTGAGGTTATTGATATTTCTCCTGGCAATCTTGATTCCAGCTTGTGCTTCTTCCAGCCCAGCGTTTCTCATGATGTACTCTGCATAGAAGCTGAATAAGCAGGGTGACAATATACAGCCTTGACGTACTCCTTTTCCTATTTGGAACCAGTCTGTTGTTCCATGTCCAGTTCTAACTGTTGCTTCTTGACCTGCATATAGATTTCTCAAGAGGCAGGTCAGGTGGTCTGATATTCCCATCTCTTGAATTTTCCACAGTTTATTGTGATCCACACAATCAAAGGCTTTGGCATAATTCAATAAAGCAGAAACAGATGTTTTTCTAGAACTCTCTTGCTTTTTCCATGATTCAGCGGATGTTGGCAATTTGATCTCTGGTTCCTCTGCCTTTTCTAAAACCAGCTTGAACATCTGGGAGTTCACCGTTCATGTATTGCTGAAGGCTGGCTTGGAGAATTTTGAGCATTACTTTACTAGTGTGTGAGATGAGTGCAATTGTGCAGTAGTTTGAGCATTCTTTGGCATTGCATTTCTTTGGGATTGGAATGAAAACTGCCCTTTTCCAGTCCTGTGGCCACTGCTGAGTTTTCCAAATTTGCTGGCATATTGAGTGTAGCACTTTCAGAGCATCATCTTTCAGGATTTGAAAGAGCTCAACTGGAATGCCATCACCTCCACTAGCTTTGTTCATAGTGATGTTTTCTAAGGCCCACTTGACTTCACATTCCAGGATGTCTGGCTCTAGATGAGTGATCACACCATCGTGATTGTCTTGGGTGTGAAGGGCACCCAAATGCTCTCTGGTCACTGGTTACCTCTCCAGTATGAATATGCCTGTGGAGAAGGAATTCATAGTCATTTTCCATGCTTGCTTCCTTCTAGCTAAGCTATTAGAGTTTTCCAAATCTGAGCCTTGTTCAGATTCTGAGAAATTTCCACTAGAGGCAACACAATGAGGGAACTGAGCCTAATTCCCACTGCATCACCAAAACCTTTCAAACGTTACTGCAAGCATTCATATGAGGCTGCCTGGTTGGAGGAAACCAGCGAGGGAATTGATGTCAGCTGCCAGATGGTAATAGCAGTGCAACACGACGCATTGTTTATGGGGCTTCTAAACACGGAGGGAGCAAGCACGTATATTTTCCCAAAGGGCACATGGAATTTTAAGGTATGTGCAATGTGGTTTAAAGCTTTTGTTGCTCTGAAAGAAGTAGTTAAATGAGGGGTTATCACATTTGAATTGTGCTACAATAATATTAATAAGTAAGTTCATTAACTTTCTGTGAGTGTACGATAGTGTTGAGTAAGGTTTTCAGGATATGGAAAAAATCTTTTAAAGTTTTAGGACTTGGCCTCTTTAGTTTCAGTGTCATGAAAAATGACACACCATTTAGGAATATGTGAAAGCAAATTTTAAACCCAGCATGTATTGAAAAAAGCAGCTATAACTTCTGCACTTGATTTCAAGGAAATTACACACCCATATTACCACACACATAAAGCCCAGTGGGAAACTCTCTTGCCTTTTGCCAGTGAGAAGGTCAGGGCCTCAGTTTCTGGCAAGGGCCTCTATCTATGCAGAACTCTGGCCCTGCCTCCTGTCTGTCCAGGACACCCTGGCCTGGCAGCTCTAGAATGCTGATGGGGGGAAGCCCTAGGGTGCAATATGGTTGGAAGGCGAGGTTAGAGGCTCGGCCTCAAAGTTCCACGTGCAAAGCAAGGCATGGTTATTACTAGATTGCATGTTCATTTGGGTTTGGATTGGTTATACACACTATGAGGAGGCTAAGTCAACCAGCCCTTGTCTCTGCCAGTGCTTCCAAAGGAGTTTTTCTTGCATTCTCGTCACTATCCAGGAAGTTGAAATGATACCAATTGCCTTTAAGGTCAATTGTGAACATCTTCATCTTGGATCACGGCTGACTTGATCTGATCCTATCTCACCTCTCCCACTAGGTTAACACTACTGTCTAAATGATTTCCTCCAGGTTCCCCACATATTCTTGTCCCAAGCATATAATATACTGGAAAAGAAAGCTCATGGTTTCAAATCATAGAGAACTGGGGCTAAATCTGTACTAGTGACACTCTGGGTGACCACAGGCAGTTTAATCTTGAGACCTCATCCCTATAAACAGGGGTAGTAGTACCCACATTATACAGTTGGGATAAGCACTAAGCGAGATGACAGCATAAAAGTATCTGATACAGTGCCTTGGCTCATAGCAGTTCCCTAATAAATACTCATCCTCTTCCTTGTCCTTTGCTTTATTTTTTATTCTCCCATCCCCTTAAATGATAAAATCAAGTTTAATTTTGTCAAATAAAAACCTCATGGATCAACTTAGACAAAACTGTGTATTTGGAGGGTCAGTAGAGCTTTGAAAATCATGTATGAGAACAACCAGTAAGAGGTAAAGCTCCGTGACTATCTATCCTTTGTACAATCCCATTTCTAAATATTTACTTAGAAAACAAAACTGAAACAAGAATTTTCTAACAGAAAAATTTCAAACTAGAAACAGCTTTAATGTCCATCAATAGGAAAATGGATGAAAAAATTGTAGCATCCTAATAGTGGACTGCTATACTACAATGAAAAGGAGTAAACAACGATTACAACAACAGCGTAAATGAATCTCAAAACATTTTGTTGAATGAAAAATCCAGACACTTATTGCACGATTATATGAAATTCAAGAATAGAAAAATGCAATTTATGGTGAAAGAAATCAGAAGAGTAGCTGCTTGAATAGATAGCTAACTAAAGTAGGCACAAGGGAACTTTCTGAAATTGATGTAAATATTCTACATCTTATTTGGGAACAGATTCCTAGAAGTGGCATAGTTAAAAAGTGAAAATACATGCCATTGTGTACTTTTCACACTGTTAGTGTTGAGAGAATGTTTCCTCATAGCCAATAACAGAATAGTTGTCAAACATACAGGTTTTGCCAAAATGATATCTCAATATACTTCTGATTTCTTTCATTTGTTTCATTTATGAACATTCTTTCATACAGTAAAGAGCCAACTGCATTTCTTTTCCGTGAATAATCCATTCATACTTCTGACTCTTTTCTCGGTAGCTCTTCTGTGTTAGAGTTATGTCTTTGTCTACGACAGAAGTTGCACACACTTTCCTGAAGCTTGCTATTTATTTACACAGTTCCTTCTCATTTTGACATGCAGAAAATTTTAAAAATTACATAATTAAATATATTATTTTCCCCAATTGCATCTGGAATTCATATCATAGAAAAGATTTTTCTACTTCTACATTACAGAGGAATTTGTCCATGTTTTCTGGTATTTTTGTGGTTTTATTTTCTAACATTTAAACATACAGTTCACTTAGAAATGGGTATATCATGAAAGAAATGGATTCAATTTCATCTTTTCCACATGATTATCTAGTTATCTCACCTATTTAAAAGTTCACTCCCTCTCTTCACCCTTAAGATGTCACTTTTATCATATTCTAAATTTTTATTTGTATTTGGCTCTATTTCTGCAGTTTCTGTTCTGTTCCATTGGTCTGTTCCAGCTATTCAATTGCTAGTATCACACGGATTTAACTATGGAGGATTTATTATATATAATAAGATTATTCTCTACTCTCATTGCTTTTGTTTTGTGGGGATCTTCTGTCTTTGTTTCAAATTTACTCATTTTTTGTCCTTCAGGACTGCTTTATAGTTTTTCTCATATAGCTTTTGAATATTCCGTATTAAGTTTGTGCCTAGGTTTGTGACTTTATCTTATTTTTGCCATTGTAAATGGGGAATTTTCTCTCATTATGCTTCTAGTTTTTTTTATAAATATGAGAGCTTCAATTTTTACATATTGATTTTAAAATCTGCTATTTTATTAAATTCTTATGGTTTTCAGCAGTTTCCCATGATTCTTTGAGTTTCTCAGATACATGATTATTTCATCTGTAAGGAGAGCTAGTTCTGCCTCTTTCCTTTCAGTTGATGTGTCTCTGTTTTCTCTTTATGAATAGCATTGGCTGATACAGTATGATAACAATGCTTAATAGTTGAGGAGACAGTGGACATTCTTGTTCCTGACTAGAAGAAAAGTCTGGAAGTTTTCCAAATATGTATGTGGCTTTCCAGGTGGCACAGTGGTAAAGAATCTGCCTGTCAATGCAAGATATGAAAGGGACATGGAGTTCTATTCCTCAGTCGGGAAGATACCCTGGAGTATGAAATGGCAACCCATTCCAGTATTTTTGCCTCTATTCCATGGACAGAGGAGACTGATGGGCTACAGTCCATGAGATTGCAAAAAGTCAGACACAACTGAGTGTGCACACACACACACACACACACACACACAGTACTATACTAACTTGGGCTACATTATTAAGAAAGTATCAATACAGGATACAGGATGCTTGGGGCTGGTGCATGGGGATGATCCAGAGAGATGATATGGGGTGGGAGGTGGGAGGAGGGTTCAGGATTGGGAACTCATGTACACCCGTGGCTGATTCATGTCAATGTATGGCAAAACCAATACACTATTGTAAAGCAAAATAAAATAAAAATAAAAATAATTTTTTTTAAAAGAAAAACACTTTGGATAAAACCAAAAATAAATAAATAAATAAACTACTATGTGCTCTATAAAAAAAAAAGAAAGTATCATTAATTCTTTTATTATTGAGTATTTTTAATATGATGGGTTCTGAATTTTATCAAATATCCCATGTGCATCTATGGAGGTAAAAATATACACTTTCTCTTTATTTTTATTAGTATGCCGGCTTAATTTTAAAGCCTTTCTAATAATTAACAAGTGCTATATTCCTGGGCAATGGCAACCCACTCTAGTACTCTTGCCTGGAAAATCCCATGGATGAAGGAGCCTAGTAGGCTGAAGTCCATGGGGTCGTGAAGAGTCCATGAGGTCACGAAGATCACTTTTTCCTTTCATACATTGGAGAAGGAAATGGCAACCCACTCCAGTGTTCTTGCCTGGAGAATCCCAGGAACAGGGGAGCCTGGTGGGCTGCCATCTATTGGGTCACACAGAGTCAGACACAACTGAGGCGACTTAGCAGCAACAGCATATGCCTGGAGGCACTCAGTATATTTGATTTTTCATTGTGCCATCAAATTCTATTTGCTAATAGGTTAAGATTTTTGCATTGGTGTTCATAAGTGAGAATGGTTGTATAGTTTTCTAGTTTTCTTTTTGGTGTTAATCTTTTTCAAATTTTGGTGTCTGTGTACACTTCCTAGATGGCTCAGTGGTAAAAGAGTCTGTCTACCAATGCAGGAAGCTCAAGAAACATGGGTTTGATCCCTGGGTCAGGAAGATCCCCTGAAGGAAAAAAATGGCAACCCACTCCAATATGCTTGGCAGGAAAATCCCATGGACAGAGGGAGCCTGGCAAGCTACAGTTCATGGGATCGTAAAGAATCAGACATGACTCAGCATGCACACTCTACACAAACTGAATTTGGAAGGTTTTTTCTTTCTTTTTACTGTGCTCTGGAGTAGTTTAAATTATACTAGTATTATTTTATCTGTAGAAAGTTTGGTAGAATTTCCCTGAAACTTCCTGGTCTTAGTGCTTATTTTGTTGGGAATCCATAAAACTATTTTCTCTTTATCTTCTACAATAGTTGTCCTGTTTAGATTTTCTGTCTCTGTTGTGATTAATTTTGCATCTACATTTTTCTGCAAAATTATTCATTTTAGTTTGTGTCCAAATTTATATAGAGAGTTGCGCAAAATTTGTTGTTGTTGTTTAGTCACTGAGTCACGTCTGACTCTTTGTGACCCCATGGACAGTAGCTCATCAGGCTCCTCTGTCCATGGAATTCTCCAAGCAAGAATAGTGAAGTGGGTTGCCATTTCCCACATTGCTTTTGTTTTGTGGGGATCTTCTGTCTTTGTTTCAAATTTACTCATTTTTTGTCCTTCAGGACTGCTTTATAGTTTTTCTCATATAGCTTTTGAATATTCCGTATTAAGTTTGTGCCTAGGTTTGTGACTTTATCTTATTTTTGCCATTGTAAATGGGGAATTTTCTCTCATTATGCTTCTAGTTTTTTTTATAAATATGAGAGCTTCAATTTTTACATATTGATTTTAAAATCTGCTATTTTATTAAATTCTTATGGTTTTCAGCAGTTTCCCATGATTCTTTGAGTTTCTCAGATACATGATTATTTCATCTGTAAGGAGAGCTAGTTCTGCCTCTTTCCTTTCAGTTGATGTGTCTCTGTTTTCTCTTTATGAATAGCATTGGCTGATACAGTATGATAACAATGCTTAATAGTTGAGGAGACAGTGGACATTCTTGTTCCTGACTAGAAGAAAAGTCTGGAAGTTTTCCAAATATGTATGTGGCTTTCCAGGTGGCACAGTGGTAAAGAATCTGCCTGTCAATGCAAGATATGAAAGGGACATGGAGTTCTATTCCTCAGTCGGGAAGATACCCTGGAGTATGAAATGGCAACCCATTCCAGTATTTTTGCCTCTATTCCATGGACAGAGGAGACTGATGGGCTACAGTCCATGAGATTGCAAAAAGTCAGACACAACTGAGTGTGCACACACACACACACACACACACACACAGTACTATACTAACTTGGGCTACATTATTAAGAAAGTATCAATACAGGATACAGGATGCTTGGGGCTGGTGCATGGGGATGATCCAGAGAGATGATATGGGGTGGGAGGTGGGAGGAGGGTTCAGGATTGGGAACTCATGTACACCCGTGGCTGATTCATGTCAATGTATGGCAAAACCAATACACTATTGTAAAGCAAAATAAAATAAAAATAAAAATAATTTTTTTTAAAAGAAAAACACTTTGGATAAAACCAAAAATAAATAAATAAATAAACTACTATGTGCTCTATAAAAAAAAAAGAAAGTATCATTAATTCTTTTATTATTGAGTATTTTTAATATGATGGGTTCTGAATTTTATCAAATATCCCATGTGCATCTATGGAGGTAAAAATATACACTTTCTCTTTATTTTTATTAGTATGCCGGCTTAATTTTAAAGCCTTTCTAATAATTAACAAGTGCTATATTCCTGGGCAATGGCAACCCACTCTAGTACTCTTGCCTGGAAAATCCCATGGATGAAGGAGCCTAGTAGGCTGAAGTCCATGGGGTCGTGAAGAGTCCATGAGGTCACGAAGATCACTTTTTCCTTTCATACATTGGAGAAGGAAATGGCAACCCACTCCAGTGTTCTTGCCTGGAGAATCCCAGGAACAGGGGAGCCTGGTGGGCTGCCATCTATTGGGTCACACAGAGTCAGACACAACTGAGGCGACTTAGCAGCAACAGCATATGCCTGGAGGCACTCAGTATATTTGATTTTTCATTGTGCCATCAAATTCTATTTGCTAATAGGTTAAGATTTTTGCATTGGTGTTCATAAGTGAGAATGGTTGTATAGTTTTCTAGTTTTCTTTTTGGTGTTAATCTTTTTCAAATTTTGGTGTCTGTGTACACTTCCTAGATGGCTCAGTGGTAAAAGAGTCTGTCTACCAATGCAGGAAGCTCAAGAAACATGGGTTTGATCCCTGGGTCAGGAAGATCCCCTGAAGGAAAAAAATGGCAACCCACTCCAATATGCTTGGCAGGAAAATCCCATGGACAGAGGGAGCCTGGCAAGCTACAGTTCATGGGATCGTAAAGAATCAGACATGACTCAGCATGCACACTCTACACAAACTGAATTTGGAAGGTTTTTTCTTTCTTTTTACTGTGCTCTGGAGTAGTTTAAATTATACTAGTATTATTTTATCTGTAGAAAGTTTGGTAGAATTTCCCTGAAACTTCCTGGTCTTAGTGCTTATTTTGTTGGGAATCCATAAAACTATTTTCTCTTTATCTTCTACAATAGTTGTCCTGTTTAGATTTTCTGTCTCTGTTGTGATTAATTTTGCATCTACATTTTTCTGCAAAATTATTCATTTTAGTTTGTGTCCAAATTTATATAGAGAGTTGCGCAAAATTTGTTGTTGTTGTTTAGTCACTGAGTCACGTCTGACTCTTTGTGACCCCATGGACAGTAGCTCATCAGGCTCCTCTGTCCATGGAATTCTCCAAGCAAGAATAGTGAAGTGGGTTGCCATTTCCCACTCCAGGAGATCTTCCTGACCCAAGGATCAAACCTACATCTCTTGCATCTCCTGCATTGGGCAGGCACATTCTTTATCACTGCACCACCTGGGAAGCCATGCAAAACGGGGGTGACCAAAAAATCATTTTGCAATTGAGAACTAAAGCATGTGATAACTGGATGGGATGCTGGGACAACAGTGTGCCCATGTTGAATTATTGTAGGTAATCTAGACTCTTTTCCAAAGTGGCTGCAGCAAAATATATTTTTATTAGGGGCATTTTAGAATTCCGTTTTTTCCGTATCCTAATATGCTGAAGCTAAAGCTTCAATACTTTGGCTACTTGACATAAAGAGCCAACTAACTGGAAAAGACCCTTGCTAGGAAAGATTGAAGGCAAAAGGAGAAGGGGGCAGTGGAGGATGAGATGGTTAGATAGAATCTGACTCAGTGGACATGAATCTGAGCAAACTTAGAGGAGATAGTGGAGGACGGGAAACATGGCGTGCTGCAGTCTATGGGGTTGCAAAAAGTTGGACACGAGTTACTGACTGAACAATATAATTTTGTATTATTCACTTTTTAAATGTTTACCAGTCGGATGAGATTTTATCTTGTGGTTTTAATTTGGATTTTGTTGATTTCCAGTGGGGTTAAACATAGTTTATGTGTTTTGTTGTTCAGTCACTAAGTTGTGTCTGGCTATTTGCAACCCCATCTGCAGCCTGCCAGGCTTCCCTGTCCTTCACCATCTCCCAGAGTTTGCTCAAACTCATCTCCATTGAGTTGGTTATGTCATCTAGCCATCTCATCCTCTGTCACCCCCTTTTCCTCCTACCCTCAACCTTTCCCAGCATCTTTTCCAGTGAGTTGACTCTTCACATCAAATGGCCAAAGTACTGGTGCTTTAGCTTCAACATTAGTCCTTCCAGTGAATATTCAGAGTTGATTTCCTTTAGGATCGACTGGTTTGATCTCCTTGCTGTCCAAGGGACTCTCAAGAGTCTTCTCCAGCACCACAGTTTGAAAGCATCAATTCTTGGGTGCTCAGCCTGCTTTATAGTCCAACTCTCAAATCTGTACATGATATTAATTAGACTTTCCTTTTATTTCTGCATTTTAACCCTCTTCCTATTATTGATTCATATTAGTTAAAAAAATCTATTTTTGATTATAATCTGTACCAAGAATATGTGTAGCAAATACTGTCAACTCTGTTGTGAATATTTCCCTCTACTTATGGTGTCTTTTGTTGAACAGAAATTAAACATGAATTATTGGATTGGTCAAAAAGTTTGTTCAGGTCTTTCCATAGCATCTTATGGAAAAATCCAAATGAACTTTTTGGCCAACCCAGTACTTTGATTTATGGCTTGTTTAGTACATCTTTAAGAAATATTTTGCCACACACAAAAAAGGCAATAGGGTATTTTCTAATATTGTATTATGTGTCAGCTAGGGTTGAATGCAGGCAACAATAATACAAGTATTTTAACAGAGAAGTGTTTAAGAGGGAGTTCTAATAAAATCTAGATCCAGGATCAAAATGAAATCCATAATGTAGGAGGAGGAAGTCATAATCACATAGCTGTCATGGCCACCAAATCAACCCCATCTCAACAGCTCTGAAGCTGGTGGCTGAAGGCTGGGACGAGCCCAGCTACCACTGCCATTGCAACTGGTCGTGCACCAGGTGGGCAGGAGGCCTGCTCCCTTTGCCATGGTCTTGCTTGAGCAGAAAACAGCCTAAAGCAGCAGGTAGGTGGCCTTGGCCTCATTGCCACCTTCTAAATCTCATGTGAGCACACCTATTTGATGAGACCTAATTTGTATCCTCGGTCTTAGCTACTGGGAGTTTAAGAGGTGTTTTTTTTTTTTTTTTTTTAACATTTCTGCAGTGCAGGGCTATACATTAGAAGAAAGTAGGAATGGTTTCTGAGCATCGGGCAACTGCATCTAACACCTCCTCTAAAACCATTACAGCTTTGCGTTCCCATTTAAGTCCTTCATCCATTTGGTATTATACTGTCAGGAAAGAATCTTGTTTTATTTTTCCACATGGATAACTGATTGTCCAAGTGCTATTTCTTGAAAAGGTTGCTCTTTCTCCACCAATCCAAGATGCTGTTTCCATGAGTAAAGTTTCTGCCTACTTATGAGCTTGTCTGGAGCTCTCTATTCTGTTGTTGGTTAGTTTTTACGTCTCTGTGGAGAAGGCAATGGCACCCCACTCCAGTACTCTTGCCTGGAAAATCCCATGGATGGAGGAGCCTGGCAGACTGCAGTCCATGGGGTAGCTAAGAGTCAGACACTACTGAGCGACTTCACTTTCACTTTTCACTTTCATGCATTGGAGAAGGAAATGGCAACCCACTCCAGTGTTCTTGCCTGGAGAATCCCAGGGATGGGGGAGCCTAGTGGGCTGCCGTCTATGGGATCGCACAGAGTCAGACACGACAGAAGCGACTTAGCAGCAGCAAAGCAGCAATACCACATTATGTTGATTAATATTTCTTTATATTTTTCTGGATATTTATCAGTACTCCTTGATCTTGATCTTCTGCAGAAGTGTTTCAGATCTTGAGTTTTTGCTTTTTTCCCCCTAACATTTTATTATGTAAATGTCCAACCATAAAATGTTGCAAGTATTTTACAGGGAATAAATGTATAACTACAACCCAGTTTTAATCATTAACACTTTACTATATTTGCTTATTGTATAGCTATCCATCTACTCATTCTTTTATCTTTTAATTTTTGATGTATTTCAAAGTATGTTGCAGAGGATAACAGGAAAAACAAGAATGATGGGGAAAATCAGAGCAGGGCTGGCCTCTGCAGGGCGGGGCAGGGCTGACTGGTGAAGAACATGAGGGAACTCTGAAGTGATGTGATGTTCGTTATTTTGATAGTATCTTGAGTTGCACAGGTGAACCCATTTGTCAAAAGCTGTTGAATGATATATTTAAGATTGGTACATTTCATTTTATGTTTAAAGGGAAAAAAAAACCGTGAACACAGCTCTTGTGAACGAGACGCACACTCCTACAACAATTAGTTCTGGATTTTCTTGTAAATTGCCCACAGTGGTGTTTATTCCCTGCCCTCCCCCCATATTAGACTCTTGCCATTTAAAGCTCTGTGAGGCACTTCAGAAGCTTAGAATTTAATTAAAAATTCACAGGCTGATCCCATAATTTAATCAAAACCCAAACTATTGATGGGAATCTATTGATAGGCACCAAATGAATTTATTAATAAGTGACATTGAGGCAACTACATATCAATTTGGAGAAAAACTAGTTTTCTACCACCCACCTTATATCAATATAAATTCCAAATACATTAAAAGTTTAAAAAGATAGTACAAATATTAAAAGAACATGTCAGTGAATATTGTATAATATCTGAATGTGCAGAATCTTCCTAGCTAACTAAAACAGGTTATGAAAAGTAATAATTTCTATAAAATTTAAAAATTGATATAATATAAACAGACTTAAATTCAAAACTCATGATTTATGTGTAACATTTATGTCAAAGATTGAATTTCCTTATCCTATAAAGAACTCTTACATATCAAAGAGAAACAGATATTTCCCCCTCCCTAAAGACTGAATATACAAACCAACAACATATGTAAAAAAAAAAAAAAAGGAATTCTGACTCACAGTTCCTGCAATAATCAGTCCCAAATGGCCCTAAGTTGATAGTTACTGCCATCTTCCTTAATTTTTACCCCAGTTCCAATTTAAGACCAACCAGAAAAATTAACTATGCTCCCCAAACCAATCATCCAAACTAGTTCCTTTCTAGTTAGCTCATTTCCAGCTTCCCCATGCCAACAACTTTCAATCACAGTCTTCTCAGGGCCTCTGCTCATTTTACTACAAAGCTTTCCCACTCCCCTGCTTGCCCTAGAGCCACTGCCAAACACTGCTGCTGGTCGACTCCATCATTATAGGAAGCTCTGAAATGAATAGTCTCTGCTTGTTCTCATTTGAGTGATCTCCACTTATTTCCACATTCCAAAACATGTGCTAAGAATATGAATAAGCAATTGAAATGAAAAAAAAGAATAAAGGAAAAAATGAGTCAGAAATGTATGTAAATATGTTTGATCTCACTAATATTCAGATAATGCAAACCAAACTCATTTATGAGATTGGTGGAGTTGAATGATAATGATTTATGAAGAGTATGTAATAAAGGTCATTGCTGGTGAGTTTATTTTGAAATGAGGATAGTTTGGTAATATGTATCTAAAGCTTTAAAAATGTTCACATTTTGGTCTAGATATCCCACTTTTATTCATTTAATCTACCAAAACTATCTGGCTTGTTTTCAAAGATATCTTTTCATTGTTAATAAGAAGGAAACATGAGAAGCTATCTATGTGTCAACATGGGAAATTACCAGTATTGGAAAACAATATAATGACTGATGCAGTCACGAAATGATGTTCATGTCTGCATTTGTGTAATTTTTTGAAGGCTCATTTAATGTATTTCCCTTCTTGGTAAAGTTTACCTCCTGCCCCCTTGCCACATGTTTTTTTTTTTTTTTTTTACGTAAACACTTGGTCTTGACTTTGAGGATTCTTGCCCGAGGAGAGGGGAGAACTGATAGTGTTTAGAACATAGAAGTCATAGCTCAGCTTTGAGTACTGTAACATCCCTATCAAGATAAAAATCATAAAAACAGGGCTTAAGGAAAGAAAGAAGATATTTTCTAGAAAATTTCAAAAGTTTTTTTTTTTTTCTCCACAAATCAAGAAACAATCTTTGGACATGAAATAATGTAAGTTATGATAAAAGGAATGTTCTCGCCACACAAGCACAAAAGCCCTTGCAGAGTCAGGAGTAGGAGAAGCTAGGAAAGAGATAAAAGGGGAAAAATAATTTCAGATTCAGTGGGTTTTGTGTCCTGTTTCTGCTGACAGATATATGGGGATCCCAGAGCTCAGGGGATTTATATCACGCTTCCTATGTGATCTTCTGGTTGGGCACCTCTGAGTCTACCATGTGGCTATATGGTGTGGGCACATCAGAAGTGCTGGCATGGTGGATCTTGGTGGAGAGAGGGTCTGAGACAGGCTTCCAGGGTTCCCCACAGCCTGGATATGATGTTGAGGAGAGTCAGACATTCCAGTGTGCCCCAGTCCGGAGATGAGGGTAGAGGTGTGGAGTGGGGAATGCATGGCAGTTAGCTGACCATTAGAGACCCCGAAGACATGTGAGGCTATCACCATGGAACAGGGCAATAAGTGACCAGGGAGGGGCAATGAGACTTTGTAACACAGGTGGTTGGATAATCCCATAGCAGCTATAGGCAGGGCTTGAACCTGAAGTTCTAAAGTTACCTGCCAGTCTACTGTAAAGCATAATTTGACTTTCCTAGAATCTATGCTATTATGAGACAAAAGTTGCCAGTTAGAGAGTTTAGGAGCAAAACAAATTTCACAGGAGGATGTGCAGTATCACAAAGAAGAAAAGCTGGAAGAAAACTGCACTGAAGCAGGGGCAGGTTTAGAATTGATAAACAAGCTCTCAAGTGACTGATAGGAGCACCAGTGCATGGGTGTAGCTCAGCTTTATGGAGAAGTGGGCATGTGGTATATGAATGCTTGGAGCTGGCTGAAACACAAGGTATCAGATCACTCATACTTTCAAGGTGGATTGGCTCCTGACATAGAAATAACTGGGTCAAGTGAAGAGATACCCTGGGACCTGTCACGAGATGGGAGGAGGGCTGGAGGAGTCCCAGAGGAGGTGACACATTCCAAGATTGAGCACAGTACACTGCTGAGCAAACCTCTTCTAGGAGAAAAATGAACGAATTTGAAAGGATGGGGGCTGGAGGCGTTTTGTACGCTTTTATTTTTAAATTATATTTGCTAATCAAAACATCTGTAGGCTGCAATTTAGCCCTGGGGAAAGTGCCCATTGAAAATTGTGTTGAATAGCAGACCTCAGATCTCACTATGTGAGTAATGGTCTCACAAAGCCTGCCTATTCTTTGCCACCCACTTGAGCTTGCACCATGGAAATAACCCCTTAGGCAAGAAGAGGAGTCAAATGCAAACACTGTTTTTCTACAGATGCCTTATTGTTCCTTTGCCAAACATAGCACTGAAGACTGCGGTTTGTTTGTGATGCAGGAAAATCATTTAGCTGCTGTAAGCTAGAAAACTGGTGTGGAAAGAGTTGTCATGGACAAATTAAGTGACCTATGTTTTACTTTGACAATGCTGTTTGGAGTGAAAGGTAGGTTTTGATACTAAATTGGGATAATACCTTCTTAATGAGAATTAATTATATAACAGTTTATACTTTTCATTATAAATAGATTATTCTCTTGTGGAGTGATGTATAAATTTTTGCAGTACTAAAGGTTAACAGTGGGTCAAATATTCTGGATAAGCAGTCCTTTTCTGGGACAACTCATGAGAATTGTTCTGCTAAATATAAAGTCACCTTGCTGTTTGTTTATGATAAAGAGCAGAGAAAAGAAAGGAAGGGAAGGGAACTGAAAGGAAGGAAAGGGAAGGAAT
Organism: Madoqua kirkii; assembly: GCA_006408675.1. Classification (NCBI taxonomy): domain Eukaryota; kingdom Metazoa; phylum Chordata; class Mammalia; order Artiodactyla; family Bovidae; genus Madoqua; species Madoqua kirkii. The sequence continues at coordinate 37,961 of SJYC01031817.1, read as the reverse complement.
CTCTGACTTTTCTGAGTGTTTCCCAAACAACTATAATAGGTCGTGGCAGCTCTGTCTGCTTCCTTTCACTCTCCATGAGTCAATAACCCACAAGATAGACTAATCGTCTTAGTATGTATTACATTTGGTCACTATCCTATTTCAAATCCTTCGATGGCTACTCATTCACTCGAAATTAAACTCAAAAAGATCCTACCATGGCTTGAGACCCTTATGACTTGTTCCCTGCTTACTTCTCCCTCTTCGGCTGCTCCAGCCTTACTCTCTGTTCCTTATATAGGGCAAATTCATCCCCAGCTCAGGTGACGTTCTTGCTGTTACCTCCTTGGAAACACTGCCTCAAGTGTTTTATGATTGCTTTGTTTTTACTGATTTTGCTTTGCTATTTTTTACCCCTTCACTGAGATATAATTTATGTACATTTAAAGTGAAAAATTTAATGGCATTGAATATATTTATAGAATTGTTCACCATAATCTGGGGGCTTTCCAGGTGGCACAGGGGTAAAGAATCCCCCTGCAATGCAGGAGATGTGGGTTTCAATTCCAGGGTGGGGAAGATCCCCTGGAGTAGGAAATGGCAACCCACTCCAGTATTCTTGCCTGGAAAGTGGACAGAGGTGCCTGGCGGGCTACAGTCCATGGGCACACAAAGAGTCAGACACAGCTGAGTGGCTGAGCATGCATGCATACATAATCTAATTTCAGAATATTTTCATCACCCCCCAAAGAAATCTTATACCCACTAGCAGCCACTTTCATTTCCACACCTCATTCTCCAGCTCTAGACAACCACTAATCTACTTTCTGTGTCTCTAGATTCAATAATTCTGGACAATTTATATGCATGAGAATAAAATACAGAATAAAATATATAGTCTTTTGTGTCTGGCTTCTTAAACTTAGGGTCTTCCATGGTGGCTCAGTTGGTAAAGAGTCTGCTTGCAATGAGGGAGACCCGGGTTCAATCCCTGGGTCAGAAAGATCCCGGGGAGAAGGAAACAGCAACCCACTCCAGTATTCTTGCCTGGAGAACTCCATGGACAGAGGAGCCTGGTGGGCTATAGTCCATGGGGTCACAAAGACTTGAACATGACTGAGTGACTAACACTTAGTGTGATGTTTTTGAAGTTTATCCTTGCTACATCATATATCAGTACTTCATTTTCATGTTGTTTGATTTATTGATTACATAGCGATACTTATTATTTGAAATTTCACTGTTTCTGCTTATTTGTTTACCTGTTCACTGTCTATCCTAAACGGCACATACTCCCACTCAAGAAGCCCTTTCATTTGATGTAAAGAAATCAGCTACTTGAACATGACTGAGTGACTAACACTTAGTGTGATGTTTTTGAAGTTTATCCTTGCTACATCATATATCAGTACTTCATTTTCATGTTGTTTGATTTATTGATTACATAGCGATACTTATTATTTGAAATTTCACTGTTTCTGCTTATTTGTTTACCTGTTCACTGTCTATCCTAAACGGCACATACTCCCACTCAAGAAGCCCTTTCATTTGATGTAAAGAAATCAGCTGTCCCACAGTGAGTGAGTAAGTGAAGTGAAAAATCTGACAAATAACTTACCTCTGTGGAGAATTCAGGCAAATGAGAGCAGGCTCAGATGAGAATCCTTGCCTACCACCTCCACTACTGTATCTAGGAAAAAAAACCTGAAGGTCAGGGGAAAAAATAAACCCTTGGATAAGTGCAAGTGGGATCAGTCACGTCTGACTCTTTTGTGACCCCATAGACTGTAGCCTGCCTGGCTTCTCTGTCCCTGGCATTTTCCAGGCAAGAATACTGGACTGAGTTCCCATTTCCTACTCCAGGGGATCTTCCTGACCCAGGGATCGAACCCTTACCTCTTGAATCTCCTGTACTGGCAGGTGGATTCTTTACCACTGTGTCACCTGGGAAGCTCAAAACAGTGGGAGAGGGTGAGCCTTGTTTGTAGTTTTTAGGACCTTCTTTGTCATGCTAGGGTGCTGCTCACTCAACCCTTATGAAGATCATCTGAGTCTTAAGCAGAAGAACACTTGTTGGACTTTAATTAGGGCCACTGAGATTTAAGTACTCCCTACAGTTAGATGTGTTTGTCAAAATATGATAAAATACAAATGATTTTATATTCAATAACAAATGCAAATAATATTTATCCAGTATGCAAAATCACCCCCCCCCACAAAACAGGATTTATTGCTTTGTAAGACATTTATTTACAGTAGAAATTTTTATCAAGCATTTGTCATACACTCATTACATAAACTTTCTCATGTTATTGTTTAAATAAACTCTGGCATCTTACTAGTTCCTTCTTTAATGAGTTCAACAAATTTTCATGTATTTGAATGGATTATGTCTTTTTTCTATAATCATTTGGAAAATTACACAGTTCACACACTAACTGAAGACTAGTTTGTATGGATATATTTGACTGCACTAGGAGAAAATCAAGTGTGGCATACAGACCTGATTTGGTTCTTTAGAAAGACACTGCAGGCATGTGTGCTAAGGTGCTTTAGTCGCGTCTGACTCTTTGTGACCCTATGGGCTATAGCCTGCCAGTCTCCTCTGTCCATGGGATTCTCCAGGCAAGAATACTGGAGTGGGTTGCCAGGCCCTCCTCCAGGGGATCTTTCAGACTCAAGGACTGAACCCGCATCTCATTATGTCTCCTGCACTGCAGGTGGGTTCTTTACCACTAGTGCCTCCTGGGAAGCCCTTTTGAATAACACTGATTGCTTTTTAGTGGAAGCTTGTTACGATATAATTTATATACAGTAAATTCATCCTTGTATGGTGTGCAATTCTATGAATTTTCACAAATACGTTTGGTCATAGTCCATCACTAAGAGGTATAGAACATTTCCCTCACCGGAATAGTCCCAACTTAGCCCTTTCTGTAGGCAAAGGCAACTTTTTGAAAATTCTAGATTATTGTAATAGGACTTCAGATATGAAAATCACTGACATAGATGATTTACCATAATCTGAAAATCTCATATAAGCATGGGGTTTAAAAGCAAAGGAAAACTGTCCATACAAAATTCTGATTCGAAGCAGGCGCTTGGGAGGAAGTAGCTTTACAATAAGGTAATCAATTCCATGTGCTGGTGAAACAAGCAGGGGCCTGGAGTGGAGGAGAATCCTTGAGGTGGATGATATAATTTGGAGTCAGATTTGTGCTTGTCCATACCAAGAGGCAATTCTTCTAGTTTAAAAGCAGATATAGCCCTGAAATAAGAGGAAGAACACTGTTACAGTGTTGCATTAATTTTATTAAAGACTTGCTATGTTGTCCTGATATTTTTCCCTGCTGTCTTGTACAAATGATGATCCCAGGCCCAGAAACCCTGATGTTCATAGGGAAGTTTTGAAAAGTAGATAAATAATTATAACATAGACAGGTTATTAGTTGTATGTGTTTTCCTCCCCAAATCAAAAATTTCTTGATGGATTAGATTACATCTCATCTTTGTTTATCTAATGTTTATTAGTGTTGGTATATTGATTTAGCTAATTATCTAATTAGTTCTCTTGTCTGTTCACTCATAAAATTATTTTATGAACTGATAACTTGCCAGAAAGTGTGTTAGGCCTGGGATAGGACATGGAAAGATGCCAGACAAGTCTCTTCCTCACAAAGCTACATTCTAATAAGAGAAATAGCCACTAAATAAATAAACAAAGTAATAAAAATCCAGATAACAGAATGCCAAGAAGAAAACAAAGGTAAGTGGATAGAGAATGAGTATAGGAAGAGGCTCTTTTGAATAGAGTTGTCATGAGAAGACTTTCTGAAGAGCTTGCATTTGAACAGAGATTTAAAGGAGAAGGTGCCAGCCTTATGAATATTTGGGAAAAGTGAACTAGCAAATGCAAAGAGGGAACAGCAAGGGAAATACCCTTGAAATGAGAATGACCTTGGTGTGTTCAGGAGTTAGCAAAAAGATTCATGAAGTTGGATCACAATGATAGAGGCAGAGAGTAGTATGAAATGAGGTCATAGAGGTATGTAGAGCTGGGTTGTGTAGAGTTTTGTAGATCTTGGTAAGGAGTTAGGGATATAACTAAAAATATATGAAAAGCCACTGGAAATTATTACACAGTGAAGCAATCCATCTGATTTGTTTTTAAAAGACTACTCTGATTATTGGGTGGTAAGTGGATAATTTCAAGAAGAGAATTAAATATTATTATGCTCCATTATCAGAATACAAGTCTTGGTTAGGTAAGGTAAATTGAGTGTTTCAAGACACAGAATGGGAATTATTCCATTCAACCATATCCTTTGGATGTCATCATGACCTAAAAGGACTCAATTAATCTCTTTGAAGAGAAAATTTCTTTTGAGAGACAATTCCTGTTGGATGATGTTCCATGTTATTGGCAAGAGTTTATTAAACACCTTTCCTTCAGATCATCTCAGACATGGTAATACAGGAGGACTCAGGTACTGCATCTTAATTGCTGTCATCATAAACCATTGCATCTGGTTGCTGGAGAGACAGACACGTGAGTCTGTATTCCATACCTATGGTAGCTGGAACATCATTTTCTATTATGTCCTATTTTGTTCTGACAGACGAATGATTAATTAGCACAATCAGCATCTCTCCTTGAAAGGGCCATGGATCAGCGTGTTCCTCTCCATCATCTAATTGAATCAAGGCCCACACACCTGTTTCCACTTCCTTTAAACAAACACCTGCCCAATAACCAACACAAAGCAATATTAAATCTCAACCTGCCTTGTGCATAAGTACATCTTTCAGCTTGACCTAATCAATGCTGAAAGCTAGGAAAACATAGGTCTCAGAGAAGACCGCTTCCTGGCCCTCACATGTAATCAGAGCATCTGCGGCTCTGTCCCCACTCATGACTATGTCACAGAGTGACTCTGCAGTCAGACCAGTCAAGGCTCACACCGGTTTTTCCAGTTGTGTGACACTGAGGGATTCACTTAACCGCTGTTAAGTCTCTATTTCCTCATCTTCAAAATGGGGATAGTGATGTTTATCATAAATGTTTATTGTTTTTCCATATGTAAATCATGTACATAAAAGGCTTAGCACAGTATTTTGCACATGGTAAGCAAATGTTAGCATTTTTTACTATAATAAGATAATATCAAAAACAATTAGGTTGAAAAATTTCAGTTCTGGATAACGTAGGATAAATGCATGTACCCTCTCCCACTGATTACAACTAGAAGTCCTGGACAGAATACACAAATCAACTATCTGAGGACTCTGAAAAGTATATAATGGCAAGTTAATTAAGGAGGAGAACAAAAGCCTTAAAGAGCAACACTTATGAAGATGACTTCCTGCTTCTTCTCTCCTCCCATATTTCCAGGCATAGATTCTAGGACCCCTTGAATCTTGAGACTCTACGAGTGTTAACAGAAAAAGCTGCATGAAAAGTCCTCTCTCATGGGACAGAGGGCTGGGAATGGGGACCCTGGGGAAGAAAGATCTTTTACTTCTTTTAGCCCCACTTCAGTAATAAAGTGGCATTCCTATGACAGTGGAAATTGCAGCAACAGTGGAAGTGGCATCATGGGTAGCAGCCACAGCAGCAGCGATTCTGCAAGCTCCTTTCTCTTGTTACTTTGCCCTGAGGTGGATTCAGTTTCAGGCTTTTAGGTAGCTCAGTGGTAATGTAGGGAGATGCTTGTTCCAGCCCTGGGTTGGGAAGATTCCCTGGAGGAGGAAATGGCAGCCCACTCAGTATGCTTGCCTGGGAAATCCCATGGACAGAGGAGACTGGTGGGATATAGTCCATGGGGTCACAAAGAGTGGGATATGACTTAGCAACTGAGAACACACACAAATCCAGTTTCAGTAAGTTCATTACACTACATGAATGCTAAAACCATGGTTTTCTAGGCAGAGCCATGCAAAGGAGTCAATAGGAGTCAGAGAATGTGGGGGATTTACAAAGAGGAAGTAGCTGGAGAAAGGAATCCTTTAAATCTGAGAATAAAGTATTGGGCTCATCATGAGTCATGCATGTGTAGAACCTGATCATAAGCAACATGGAGAAGCCTTTGAGACTGAACTACAGTGTAGACCACCATCCAGTCCTAGACTGGGTCCTGGATGATGTGTGTACAGGTAGGCCACATAGTACAGAACAACTATGAAAACTAAATTGACAATAGAGCCACAACCTGAGACTAGGTCAGGATTGGGATCTGAACCTAACTGGGTTAACCAGCTACTAAAGAAAACACAAAACAAAAAAAATTAACACTCCTCAGAAAATTTTAACAGACCCCACAGTCAGTCTCAAAGCATAATAAATTGTCCAGGATACAATCCAAAGTTGCTCAACATACAAAGAACCAGGAAGATAGAAATAACCTGCAAGGGAAAAAGTAATCAACAAATGCAAACTCTAAAATAACCTAGATGTAGGAATTGTCCGATATTTAAAGGCACATCTTATAATGATTTTCATGCATTAAGGGTGAACATTCTCAAAATGAATGAAGATAGACATTTTCAGCAGAGAAATAGAAGGTATGCCAGAGAATCAAGGGGAAACATTTGAATTGATAGATACAATAACAGAACTAGAATGTCCACTAGAGGATTTCAAAAAGAGAATGGAGATGAGGAAAAAAAAAAAAAGGGCCAATGAACTTGAAGGTCAATCAATGAAAATGATCCAATCTGGAGAACACAGAAGAAAAAAAAGTTTGATAAAAAATGAACGGACTCTCAAAGACCTGTGGGACAATATCATAAGTTCTTATACATTATGATAATAGTCCTGGAAGAAGAGGAGAAAGAAATTTGTGCACAAACATATTTAAAGAAATCATGTCTGAAAATTTTCCAAATTTGGTAAAGGACATGTATTTGCAGATGCATGAAATTCAGCAAACCTCAAATAGAATACACTCAAAGAAAACATGTTCTTACTCATCATAATCAAAGGGTAAAAACAAAACAAAGCAAGAAATCTTGAAAAGGCCACAGAAAACCAATACATTAAAAACAGAATCTGTGACTCAAATGATGGCAAATTTTCTCATCAGAAACCATGCAGGCAAAAAACAGAAACAACAACAGGACACCAGTGGAATAACATTTTTTAAATGCTGGAAGAAAAATACTGTCAAAGCATATTTTCACGACCAGTGGAAATAGCACTCAGGAATTTAGTTTTGAGGCTAGTCTGGTATTTCAATGTTTTTTTTCTTTTTTTCACCGAACATTCCTTAAACATTCCTTTATGTTTAAGATATGGTGCTCAGTACAAGTGATTTCAGGAAGATCAAGGCTCAGCTCTCCCATCAAGAAACTTACTCTGAAGTCCAAGGTACAGGTGGAAATGTGAGCAATTAAATGGCACTTAAACATTGGAATTAAGGATGAAGTCCATAGAAGGGACTCTGGTGACACAAAGGAGGAGGCAGTCATCTCTATTCAAGTAAAAAAGAAAGAACCAGGCATACTATTGAGAGGAGGTTATGTTTGATTTGAATATTCAAAGGTATATCCCAAAGGGTTCAGAAATCTGTGCAGTCGACTACAACAGGGAGAAACGTGAATACAGTGTGCAATGGTTTATTGGTATATTTGGGTAACTTAATTTTTTAGGTATATATTATATATACCTCTCAACACTTATTTTTCACTCCGATAAAATTTCCAACTTCCAGTTCATATAGAACATTGATCGATGGATCTAATTCTTCCTCTGTACAGAGCTATCTGATTATACTGGGGAATTAATGCTCGAGGGGCAGTTTTCAACCAATGACTGATGAGCGTTGAGTAATAAATAGCTAGCTATTATGTAGCTCCCATATCCCTTGAACAGGATAACTCTGAAGCACTGAGGTCTCAGATTTCACCAGTGGAATTAAGTTCTGTTTGCCCACTCTTAGTAACTTGCTTGACAATGCATACATTATTGATTTTCATTCACTGCCCCTCCTACTTCCCCACTTGCCTTAGTAATGTTTTTAGGGATGACTTCTCAAACAAACTATTTGAATTTGTATCCTTGTTTCGGGACCTAATTCTGAGAAAACTCAAACTAAAATGGCTTCCTTAGGTTTCCAAGGAAGCAGGCTCTGAAATGGAGATTTAGAATTTATTAAGAGTAGTCTTGTAATTGGGTTTCCTGGTAGCACTGGTGGTAAACAACCTGCCTGCCAATGCAGGAGATAAGAGATGCAGGTTTGATCCCTGGGTTGGGAGGATCTCCGGAGAAGGGCATGGCAACCCATTCCAGCATTCTTGCCTGGAGAATCCCATGGACAGAGAAGCCAGCCGGCTATAGTCCATTGAGTTGCAAAGAGTTGGACACAACTGAAGGGACTTACCACACTCTTGTAATTAGCCTCTGTGAGATAAGAAAGCAGGACTGGACAAAGGAAAGACTTGGGCTGTAGTTACAACAAAAGTCTCAAGCAACTCCAAGGTGAGCTTGGAAGCCAGAGTGATTCTTGAGAGTTGTCCCAAGTTGAGGTGAGGGGTCTTGGCTTCCATTCCTTCATCTCAACCAGTCATTAGATGCAGGCTGCTCTGAGAAAGGGAGTGTGACTTTGAGCAGCATAGTTGTTTTTAGGAGCATGGTAGAAAAAGCTTATATTTCCTTGAAGCGACCGTTGGTAGAAACATGTTAAAGGCAATTCTGGTGAGGGCTTGGGAAGAAAAGAGGAGAGCTGGAGAGAAAGCCTCTATTGTCTTAGAGAATATGCATATATATATATATATACACACACACATATATATCTGGAGAAGGCAATGGCAACCCACTCTAGTGCTCTTGCCTGGAAAATCCCATGGACAGGGGAGCCCGGTATGGGGTGCAGTCCATGGGGTCGCAGAGTCAGACATGACCGAGTGACTTCACTTCACTCACTTCATAGTTTATCACTGAAGAAGGAAATGGCAACCCACTTCAGTATTCTTGCCTGAAGAATCCCGTGGACAGAAGAGCCTGGTGGGCCATGGTCCATGGGGTCGTAGAGAGTCGGACACGACTGAAGTGACTGAGCAGGCATATACATATATATACATATGCATATATCATCATCATGGGCAGACTGCTGGTAGAAGTATGAGCATTAAAACAATTCTGGTGGGGTCTCAGGCCTCAGACAGAAATGAGGAGTACGCTATTAGAAACTGGAAAAAATTTGACCCTCATTATAAAATGGCAAAGAACTTGGCTAAATTGAGTTCTTGTGTTTTGTGCAAAGTAGAACATTTGAGCAATGAAATTGGATATTTAGCTGAGGTTTCTAAGCCAAGTATTGAAGGTACATCGTACCTTCTCCTTACTGCTTGTAATGAAACACAAGAGGAAGGAGATAAATTGATAGGACTGTTAAGCAAAAAGGAATCAGACACAAAGATTTGGGAAAGTCTCAGTCTATCCATATTGCAAAAACAAGAAAGCTTGCTTTGAAGAAAACGTGTACCTCAAATCTCTTCCAGCCTCTGCTCACCACCCAGTTCCAATGTCACTGGCACATTTTATTTGCTACAGCAGCACCCCACTTCCTGCCACCAAAATCTGTACTAGTCTGCATGGGCTTCCATAGCAAGATACCGGGTGGATTAAACAACAGACATTTTATTTATTTTTTCCTGAGTTCTGAAGACTAGAAGTCCAAGCTCCCAGTGTTGTCAGGGTTGGCTTCTGGCGAGAACTCTTCTTGATTTGTAAATGGCTTCCTTTTTCTCTGCGTTTTCACATGGCCTTTTCCATGACCACATGGTTGGGTGCCACCCTTATGGGACCACTACATTTAACCTAATTACCTTCTTAACCCGCCCATCTCCAAATACAGTCACTTTGGGGGTTAGGGCTCTAAGATAATGAATTCTGGAAGACACAATTCAGTCTATAATGTGTGTCCTTATAAAGAGAGTGTTACATGATGTAGTGGCCTCTGGCTTTACATAAATACATGTATAAGTAAGTCTCACCTTTAGCATAAATGAAGAGAAATCCCTAAACCTTGTTTTATACAAAGCAAAGCCGTTACCCTTAATTTATTTCAAGAAGAATTTGTAAAGAAGTGACTATGAGCAAGACACTGTTATCAGATGTGAAAGATACAAGAGTGAGTAAGATTGGGTTAGAAGTTCTTGCTGTAATTTTAAGTGACTTGAATGTTTTACAAAAGGATGCATGAAATATTCTTGAAAGCTACAGTTTTTCAGAAAGCAGACCACTCAACCACAAGAAAGGAAAACCATTACCTTTCTAAATTTCAAAGAGCATGCTTATTTTAATTAAGAGTTTTCAGAAGGCAAATGTATGACCCATCGCTCTACACTCATTCAGATTAAACAGATAGTAGAGAGTTAAGAAAATATAAGAGCCTACACATAAAATGACCAAGTGTCAGACAAATATCCTACGCTACCACCTGGAGCCTCCACTATGGATGGAAGAAGCGGTAAAGGGATTGCCAGAGGTTGAGACTGTAAAGAAGAGATAAATGAAAAACTGGGCAAGAATGAGAGTTGGAAAGGGCAGGGAATTTCCTCTGTAATGCATCAGGGTTATATACTCATTAAAGCAATGGGAAGTTCATGAGATTTAACAGTTTTCAACGGTTCAAGAAAACTGTGTCAATAGATAATAAAAAAGTAAATTTTATTTTATTTATAAAAAATGCATCAGAGAAATACACTTGACAAATGCCCACCCATCTCCATAGAAGAATATAGATGGTCCAAAGTAGAAACATTTAACTTTTTTTCCTGTGGGTAAAGACTTATTATACCTATTTATTTATTAAGTGTTAGAAATTATATACTTTTAAGTACCCTGAAATATTTGCTTTAAAAAAGAAAATTAGAGATGTCCTGTGGCTCTGGTACATTGTCGTTAGCAAATAAGCAATTATTAAATGATAATGGGAATGATAATGAAGAAATTGTGGGTGCCTTTAGGAAGTAAATGCATTTCTTTTACGTTCATTCTCCTGGTGAATGAATAGAGAGGGACTGGCCTGAGGGCTAGAGGGTTACCAGCCTAGGATAGCACTGAGCTCTTAAAGCACTCAAAAGTGAAAAGTCTTAAAACTGATTCTAATGATAAGAAATCATTCTTGACGTGCAAGTTTCTTTCTTTACAAAATTCAGTTGACTTAAAAAGGGAGCATCTCATACTAAACTACTGATCCATTACCATTGGAAAATTAGACTAGCAGAGCCTGAGTTTTGGGTTAAAGAAAAATGCTACTAATATTTTGGTTTCTGTTCACCTTCTCTCATTTGTCACCTTCTCATAGATTATTTCAAATAACTTATAATGTTTGCAAATTGTGACTGTTCTTTGCTGTTTGCATTAAAATCTGAAATTAGAAATGCAACACATCAATTTACAATAAAACATTTCAAAACTTCTCTCCTCCCACACAGAAAACTTTTACCCTTTAGTCTCTGTACAAATATCCTATTTTATGACCTGTATTATACATCAGAATGGACTAGCTGGATCTCCTTGCAGTCCAAGGGACTCTCAAGAATCTTCTCCAACACCACAGTTCAAAAGTATCAGTTCTTCGGTGCTCAGCTTTCTTCACAGTCCAACTCTCACATCCATACATGACCACTGGAAAAACCATAGCCTTGACTAGACAGACCTTTGTTGGCAAAGTAATGTCTCTGCTTTTGAATATGCTGTCTAGATTGGTCATAACTTTCCTTTCAAGGAGTAAGCGTCTTTTAATTTCATGGCTGCACTCACCATCTGCAGTGATTTTGGAGCCCCCCAAAATAAAGTCTGACATTGTTTCCCCTGTTTCCCCATCTATTTCCCATGAAGTGATGGGACCAGATGCCATTATCTTCGTTTTCTGAATGTTGAGCTTTAAGCCAGCTTTTTCACTCTCCACTTTCACTTTCATCAAGAGGCTTTTGAGTTCCTCTTCACTCTCTGCCATAAGGGTGGTGTCATCTGCATATCTGAGGTTATTGATATTTCTCCTGGCAATCTTAATTCCAGCTTGTGCTTCTTCTTTGGAGGGAATGATGCTGAAGCTGAAACTCCAGTACTTTGGACACCTCATGAGAAGAGCTGATTCATTGGAAAAGACTCTGATGCTGGGAGGGATTGGGGGCAGGAGGAGAACGGGACGACAGAGGATGAGATGGCTGGATGGCATCACTGACTCGGTGGACGTGAGTCTGAGTGAACTCCGGGAGTTGGTGTTGGACAGGGAGGCCTGTCATGCTGCGATTCATGTTGTTGCAGAGTCGAACATGATTGAGTGACTGAACTGAACTGATTATACATCAGAAATCATTTCTCAACAAAGAAATAGGTAGATTAGGTTTTCAGGCCATTAGAAAGTCTTCTAATTTTATTTTTTTCCATTTTAGCAAAATTATTTTTGAAGATAAGGTAACTCTTGGCCCTGCAGACAAAAATGCACATATTAAAGAATATCTATTAAGCAAAATTTAATGGAATTTTGTGAGCATCTTTTCTATAGACTGAAAGGAAGATTTCCTTATACAAATCTACATAGCATATGCATGTGCTGAGGTTCAGAGAAACCTTCAATGTTTTGTCTTCATTGTGCAACCTGGGTCTTCACTCATGCATAACAAAACTAAGGAAAATATGTGACCTGGTTTTCCAATTATTGTTTCCCACTCAGTTTTTTCTATTTAAATCTTTGGCTTCAAATATTGAAATGAAATCTAGATGGAAGAAAATTAATACAGGAAAGGACCCCTGTCTTTCCATATAAAAGAAGTTAAATTGTTCCCTTGCCAATTTCTAAATTTGAAAATGATCAGGCAGTGTGGTTATTTATTTTTTTTTCTTTTCTTTCATTGAAATGGAATCATTCCAACCCTGAGTTGTATTTTATAATTAAAAGATGTTCTATGTTTTAACTTTGTACAAATATTTACTGCAGTGATTTCTGATTTCAAATATGTGGCCTGGATTTCCCTGAATAAAGTCAACTTGGATAGATTTAACTTCATAAAAAAGAAAATGAAGGATCTTGGAACTTGAAGACATGAGATTTCCCAGAAAATCATTCAGGGACTACAAAGGAACTCTTGCCATTACTCTTGGCAACGGGACAAGTCAGAGTAAGCTAAGAGTTGCTAGGATGGTAGGTTCCCAACAAGTCTTTGTGGAGGAAGTCATCACTTTGTAAGAAAGCAACTCAGAACCTGTGTTTGACTACAAGAGTCATATGCCATTAACATAGTGCTGTGTTTTCAAACTCTTATACAGAATGAGATTGTGTTTTTAAAGGAAAGTCTCTGCTAAAGCTAAATACATATCACAGACAGAAGCAGGGCTACTTGGTGATGTGGACGCACCTGTAGACTCCACACAAGTGCTATGGCTGGGTAGAGCCATAACGGTGAACCACTGGCAAAAAGGGAATCAGAGAGTCAACTCAGTTCCTTACTAGTTGTCAGAACTCAGACAATTCATAGTTTTTTTGAGTATGTGTGTGCACATGTATGTGTGTGTGTGTATTAATTCTTACCTCTAGGTGATAAGGTAGGTGATAATGCATATAAAGTGCTTAGCCCAGTACTGTGCATGCAAGCAGATATTCAAAAATTGCCTCTACTCCTATTCTCATCAGCAGTAGCATAGTAATCATACTGAGCTGTACTCTGTATGGAATCATATGGGGACGATGTTGCAGGCTTGCTCTAAAGGACGAAATGTGCATTAACTCTAATAATGTAGAGATGAAGGCACCGGCGGTAAGCAATTTATCCAACATCCATAATGGAGCTGGATTTAAGCTTCTCAATTTAAATTTAGAGCTTGAACCCTGAATCCCAGCGTGCAGGTGCTTCTCATTAGTAATACAGTGCGGGACTCGGTGTGTACCTGTATAGATCATTCTCTCCATATCTTAGCCTCCTCCTCATTCACACGGGGAATGCTTCCCTTAGCACTGAGAGGCTCCAAAGAGGGGAAGTCTGTCTCGTCACAGGTAAGAGACTTCTATTTTTATCTGGCAACTTACAGGGTTGGTCCCTTTTATGCAGTTTGATTGTACAAACTCACAACTGTCAAATATCATTTCCACCTGTTTCATGTGGAAATAACTCAGGTCAAAAATACATCTGAGCTTTGTCAATACTCCAAACTCCAAAATAGAACTTTTTTAGCTTTAATATAAATTCTCAGAAAAAATATTTTTCCATGTCTAATGAGCAGTTTTGCTGTGGGCTGCTCTTGAGAATAAGAGATTGTCATATAAGCTCTTGGCATGGGGTGCTGTGTATCACACAGAAACAAAAAGATTGATACTGAGTGAGACAAAGAGACAGTTCTTCCAGATGAAACCATCTTGTAGAGAGTAGACAATGCTGGAGAGGAATTCTGGAGAGAGCTGGGGACTGGGTCTCTAGAGTGAGTGTGTATATTGAGAAAGACGAAGTATGGAGAGAGACAAAGACAATTGAGGATGGAAGGGGGATGTCCACACTTTGAGGAAGTATAGTCAACAGCGGAAACTGCAGGGTGGCCAGAAGGGTAGAAGGGCTTCACTAAAGCCAAAGGGTTTCAAAGCACAGGGGATGAAGAATGGAAATGGGCTATGTGTTAGGGTCTAGTAATGGATATTTTCCAGTGAAATAACTTCTTAGAGTCCTTGCATCTGCCCATCTTATATGAATCATGAACTCCCCTCAAGGGGCTGCTTTTCCATGGAGTGTTTGCTGGCGGCCCCATTCTTCACGCATTTCCCCTCCTTGGAAGGTCCAGCCGCATTAGAGACTGCTGGTGCCCTCAGCCCCTCTGCTCAGCTCCCTGCCTTTCCCTGGGGTGGCGGGGGCTGGGGGGCTCACCAGCCTCCCCAGCTGGATGGAAGCAACGTGACAGCTTTGCTTCTCCCCTTTGGGGGCGACACCAGCTGTCTTCTAACTGGGAGCTCTATTCTAACTGGGAACCCTGCCCAGTGGTGAGTCTCCAATGGTGCCTTCTCCACAAGGCTGTTAGGGTGAACGGTAAATGTAAGTCAGATCATATGACAATCCTTCTTAAAACCCACCATGGCCTTCCATCACACTTGTAAAAAAGCCAGGCTCTCAGACGCCAGCCTACAGTCATCCTGAAGGCCACCTCTCACCTCTTCCCTCTCCCTTTACTCCCCTGTCACTGCTTCACTCAACAATGAAGGTGGTTTGTGTCTCAGAGCCTTTACACTTTCCGTTCCTTCCGCTTTAAACGTTCCTTCCCCAGGATTTCACATGGCTTCCTCATCTTCACCATTCAGGCCTCGCCCATATAGCTTCCCCTTAGCCAGGCCGACTGCTCTGGTGTACAAGGCACACTATTCATCTCACCTCACCTTCTCCAGTATCATCACAGAGTCTTCACCATGGCACAGACCTGACACTATCTTCTTTACTTGTTTGTTGCTGTGGTTGCTGCTTCTCACTCCTCCTCCAATTCTTTGTGAGTATAAATTGTTTCTTGCTCACAGGTCTGTCTCCAGCACAAGAGGAGGCCCTGGCACCTGGTGGGAGCCTCCGCAGTAAGTCTAGCTTGCTGACTGACTCAAGGCTTTAGGACAGTCTTGTACCTCTGAGACCTGGATCTTCTTTCCTCTTTCTGTTGTCGCTCATTCAAGCAGACCCTCCTGATACGCTGAGGTCAACTCGGACTCCCTGGTACACTCTTTCTCATGAAACCCTGTTAATATACTTCCTTCAAAGCACGTTCACAGTTTTCAAATTCATACCTATGTATGTGTTTACCTTCTGTCTCCCCCAGCATACTCTAAGTTTCAGCAGGGCAAAGACTGGACACCCCATGCACCTTGAGGTATATCTATATATCTTGGCTTCTGCACTCCATGCCAGGCACATAGTAGGTGCTCACTTATCCTACATCAAATGAATATTAACATATTCCTCCCAGGTTTAATCATAGAGTAGAATATTCAAAAAACAGTGGCTGATGAAGGGTTGACAGGTATTTCTCCTTAGGGAAAATTTAGATATGCTTGCTCTGGCTAGCCTGTGCTTTTACATTTAGTAGGAAGGTCATCAAACCTGCTCCGACCTAGAGGAAGACATCGGTATCCTCTTCTCCAACAGGATAGTTTGATGGAGGGCCTGGATCTAATTCTGCCCACGATGGAGGAGACATCCCGGTACTGCTCCCCGAGATGGATGGAGTAAAGGCAGCTAAACGGGTCCCTGAGCAGGGAGGCTGCTGGCCATCACCAGGAGCAAGGGCAGCCCCAGGATGCATGGCAGAGTGGATCTAACACCTGGAGTCCGGCCACTCTTTTCTCCTGTCCAGTTATATTGATGTAGATTTGCGTCCTTTTCAGGTGGTTCCCCTGTGAGAAGCTCAAGCTGCTAAAAAGAAAACAAGAATAAAATGTGTGGACCACTTCCCATATTTACATGAAGTAGCTAACTCAGATTGGTGAGAAAGGCATTGACGTTTGGTGAGTTCTCTAGGGTGGGTTCGGTGTGCCGGCAACAGATTTCGGCAATAACTTAGCCCACACGAGGTCAAAAGCGGTTTCCTATTCTCTTTTGGGAAATGGGCCACTAACACTTACATATTGTTTACAGGGCAGAGGAAAAGATTGGCATGGAGGCTGGCTGACCTGAGTTCTGGTTCTGAATCACCACCAGCCAGCTGTGTGGCCCTGAGCAAGGCAACATGCTTCTCTGGGCTTCAATTTCTTTGTACTTAAAATCAAGGCATCGACATCTAATCTTAGAGTCTGGAATGGCTGCACAAACAGGTTTACCATTTAATTTACCCCTGCTACAGTGGGTGGGATCTAGTAAACCCCACACCCCTTGGCCTGTACCAATAGCATCCCTTCTCGGATTTGCTGGGCCCGGTCTCCCAGTTGAAACTCTAGCTCCTCCACCTCCTGCCGCAGGGCTTCCCGTAACGTCTGCAATTGCTCAGCCTCCTCCCTGTGGGTAAACAATAGAAAATAACCAGATTTTACAATCACCTCCAAGGACAGTTTTCCATGGTCCCTCTCAAAATGTAGGTCACACTTTCCACATATCTTAAAAGAGACAGTCACCATCTTTATTTGTCTCAGTTTAGGGTTTATTATTAGGGCAAATTTTCTTCCTTTTTTAAACAACTCTTTGCAGAATAATTAATGTACCATATATGTGTGTGCTAAGTTGCTTCAGTCATGTCTGACTCTTTGTGACCCTATGGTCTGTAGCCCTCCAGGCTCCTTTGTCCATGGGATTTTCCAGGCAAAAATACTGGAGCGGGTTGCCATGCCCTCCTCCAGAGGATCTTCTAGACCAGGGACTGATTCTGCATCTCTTATGTCTCTTGCATTGGCAGGTGGGTTCCTTTACCACTAGTGACGCCTGGTCTATGTACCATAAACTTTACCTATTTTAAGAAAATAATTCAATGATTTCCAGTAAATCTGCCAAGTGTGTAACTATCACCATTATTCAATTTTGGAACACTTTCATTTCACCAGTAAGAAGCCTCATGCCCCACTATAAATTAATCCCTATTCCTATCCCCAGCCCCAGGCAATGCCTAATCTATTTTGGGGACACATACTTTTCATCTATGTGAAAATAGTGCAGATTTTCAAAATTGTAACAACTGCCAATATTGCATTTGTGAGAGCTCCATTCACGATGATTAAAGATACCCTGCTGGCTAGCGCCCTCTTCCCAGCGGCTGCCCATCTTCTGACCTCAAGGAGCCCTGGCCTTGCAAAGTAAGAGTTGCTATCCAGTAAATGGCTCTCACAGACTCCTACTGAGAAAGTAAGACCTGAAACAGGAAAGCAAGGAAAAACTGGCCAATTTCTCATTAGCCCTGCTCCCTGCTGCACATCTGTCCTGCCCTGATTACCTTTCCTTGCTCCAGGTATGTGGGCTGGTACTTACTTTTATGGTTCTCTTAGATAATTACCTTTCCTCCTCTGTCATGTCCCTGGAAAGGAGTGCCTGTTGTGCTCTGAGGTGCTGCTCAATTTCTTCTAAATGCTCCCGGAAACTCTGGCACACTGTCTTCATTGTTTCCATCTCATGGACTGTGCACTGCAAACAATTAGAAAGAGCTGGGAAGCAAGGGCTTTCCGAGTCACTGTAAGAGTTCACCGCGGTGGCATCTGCCTTCCCACCTGGCTTTCTGTTGTGCAATGCAGCCCTGCTGCTAATGTGCTGGAGAGAGAACAGGAAAAGCCTATACTTAGGCTTTTTCAGGCAAATAGAGACCTATGTGCCTGGGACAAGAGAGCGGTGACTGTTGGGTAGCCCTGGAAGACACTATGTTCCAGGGACAAAAAGTCAGTCTGGAAACCTAGGTATACAGGCTGCAAGGATGTAGACAGGATCAGAGAGGTAGGGCCAGCATAATGCAGGCTTGTGCTTAGAAAAGTTGAGTCTTGCATAATCTTGTTTTACTTTGGTGCCGAGTCCTGCCTCACTCTGAATCTCAGTGATATTGAACACATCTATTGGATGATACATGCTTGATTAGAGAGTCTGCTTAGAATATTTTTTGCTAGTCTGAGCTCTGCTTAACCACAGGCTTTCCTAGTGGCTCATGGGTAAAGAATCTTCTTGTCAATGCAGGATATGAGGGTTTGATTTCTGGGTTGGGAACATCTCCTGGAGAAGGAAATGGCAACCCACTCCAGTATTCGTGCCTGGGAAATCCCATAGACAGAGGAGCCTGGAGGGCTACAATCCGTGAGGTTCCAAAAACTCTGGAGACAACTTAGCGACTAGATGACAGCTACTTAACCACAGTGTCTTGTGGTTGAAATCTGCAGAATCAGTACCACCAGTTCACAATTCATTCACAGTGAGGCAGGCATAGACTAGGCATCCCATCCTCCATGGACTGGAATCTAGAATTGAACTGTCTGCCCTTCTAATTCTGCACCCCATCGTTCCTGATGTGAATCACTGTTTAAACCTTATGCTCTATATGACAAGGCTGTTGCCTTGGTTTCCCTATTTGAATGTCCTCTTGCAGCCACCAAGCCCAGTCGATTTGTCAGCTACAGTGTAGCTGGTCGCATGAAGTTATTTATCCCTTAGGAGTGAGCTGATCAAGCAGTGAATTCTTACAAGGTGACTGAGTTCTAGAAACAGTGAGGCCAGGGCAATGGCACTATGATGCTCAAGTAGGCTGAACGTTATAAAAGAATTTTATGCTTCACCTAGATATCCAATCACCTTTGTGATTGGAAGGCATGGGGGCTGGGATTTAGGAATAATTGATGGTGTGAGTACGCCCTGTGAAGGGAGTGATGTGGAATATTCTGAAATGCTGCCATCTCCTGGTCATTTGGGAACACTGAAACTGCATTTCCACTCTACAACAGACAAAATATGCTTAGGCTGTCACTCGTGTCCGACTCTGTGCGACCCCATAGACGGCAGCCCACCAGGCTCCACTGTCCCTGGAATTCCCCAGGCAAGAACACTGGAGTGGGTTGCCATTTCCTTCTCCAATGCATGAAAGTGAAAAGTGAAAGTGAAGAATATTGAACACATCTATTGGATGATACATGCTTGATTAGAGAGTCTGCTTAGAATATTTTTTGCTAGTCTGAGCTCTGCTTAACCACAGGCTTTCCTAGTGGCTCATGGGTAAAGAATCTTCTTGTCAATGCAGGATATGAGGGTTTGATTTCTGGGTTGGGAACATCTCCTGGAGAAGGAAATGGCAACCCACTCCAGTATTCGTGCCTGGGAAATCCCATAGACAGAGGAGCCTGGAGGGCTACAATCCGTGAGGTTCCAAAAACTCTGGAGACAACTTAGCGACTAGATGACAGCTACTTAACCACAGTGTCTTGTGGTTGAAATCTGCAGAATCAGTACCACCAGTTCACAATTCATTCACAGTGAGGCAGGCATAGACTAGGCATCCCATCCTCCATGGACTGGAATCTAGAATTGAACTGTCTGCCCTTCTAATTCTGCACCCCATCGTTCCTGATGTGAATCACTGTTTAAACCTTATGCTCTATATGACAAGGCTGTTGCCTTGGTTTCCCTATTTGAATGTCCTCTTGCAGCCACCAAGCCCAGTCGATTTGTCAGCTACAGTGTAGCTGGTCGCATGAAGTTATTTGTCCCTTAGGAGTGAGCTGATCAAGCAGTGAATTCTTACAAGGTGACTGAGTTCTAGAAACAGTGAGGCCAGGGCAATGGCACTATGATGCTCAAGTAGGCTGAACGTTATAAAAGAATTTTATGCTTCACCTAGATATCCAATCACCTTTGTGATTGGAAGGCATGGGGGCTGGGATTTAGGAATAATTGATGGTGTGAGTACGCCCTGTGAAGGGAGTGATGTGGAATATTCTGAAATGCTGCCATCTCCTGGTCATTTGGGAACACTGAAACTGCATTTCCACTCTACAACAGACAAAATATGCTTAGGCTGTCACTCGTGTCCGACTCTGTGCGACCCCATAGACGGCAGCCCACCAGGCTCCACTGTCCCTGGAATTCCCCAGGCAAGAACACTGGAGTGGGTTGCCATTTCCTTCTCCAATGCATGAAAGTGAAAAGTGAAAGTGAAGTCACTCAGTCGTGTCCGACTCTTAGTGAGCCCATGGACTGCAGCCTACCAGGCTCCTCCATCCATGGGATTGTCCAGGCAAGAGTACTGGAGTGGGGTGCCATTGCTTTCTCCGACAGACAAAAAATAGTTTCAGACAAAAAGGAACCCTTAGGTGGCTCAGATGGTAAAGAATTTGCCAGTCATATGGGAGCCCTGGGTTTGATCCCTGGGTAGGGAAGATCCCCTGAAGAAGAGAATGGCTACCCACTCCAGTATTCTTGCCTGGGGAATTCGAAGGACAGAGAGTCAGACAAAACAGAACAACTAACACGTTTACTTTTCTTTAGGCAAAAAGGGGGAAAAAAAGGAAACTGTTTTGAACTCTTTTTATCCAACATAAAGACTAGGTTTTAATTCAAAAAAAATGCAGTATCTACTCTCTGATTCCCCTAAAAGTGAAAGAGTTACGTCTGACTGCAACTCCGTAGTCATGGAATTCTTTAGGTAAGAATATTAGAGGGGCAAGAATACCAGGGTGGGTTGCCATTCCCTTCTCCAGGAAATCTTCCTGACCCAGGGATCAAACCTGAGTTTCCTGAATTATAGGCATATTCTTTACCATCTGAGCCACCAGGGAAGCCCCAGTCTCCGGTCCAAGCTGGGCCTTAAAACAAACTTTAACTTCATCAGTAAGAGCAACGATATTGACCCTTCATGTTTGATTGGCTCATTGTTGTTTAGTTGCTCAGTCATGTCCAGCTCTTTTCAACCCCACGGACTGCAGCACGCCAGGCGTCCCTGTCCTTCACCATCTCCTGGAATTTGCTCAAACCCACATCCAGTGAGTTGGTGATACCGTCCAACTATCTCATCCTATGTTGCTCCCTTCGCCTCTTGCTCTCAGTTTTTCACAGCAACAGGGTCTTTGCCAGTGAGTCAGCTCTTTGCATTAGTGGCCAAGTATTGGAGCTTCTGCTTCAGCATCAGTCCTTCCAATGGCTCATATTACTTTTAAAAATTCAAATGACTTTTTCCTTTAAATCTAAACATTATCGATGAATTTTCTAATATCCAAAATTATTATTCTGTATATGTCTAATTTTCTTTTCTGAAAAAAAATTATTGAATTCACAGATTGTTGTGAATTATTTGCATCTTTATAAGATTTAATAATATCAACAAACCATTATCTTAAGTAACCCACAAGAGCACATTCTATCTGTGCCTTTGTTCCGAAATCTTAAACACAGATTTGATTTTCATGCTTTATTATTGGAAACAAAATATAAAGCCAAATTTAATTTATATATTCCTGTAAAACATCTTAAAAATGTAAGTTAGAAAAAATATTTTTTCAATATAATATATGTTAGATCAACAATCTGGTTTTTACCATGGAAACCGGAGTATCTAACTGTAGGATTTAATATTTTTCCCTTATAGCCTCTTAAAATATCACCTTCTCCAGCCATCTTTCATCTCTAACATTTTCCTACGTGAACTATATGGTCCAGTTTATTCCTTTAGAGCTAAGTTTTTAAACTTTGACATTGTTGACATTTTAGGTCAGATGGTTCTCTGTTTTAAGGAGCTGATTTAGGTACTGTAGTATGTTTAGCATCATCCCTGACCTCCACCCACGAAATTCAAGTAGCACCTAGCCCAGTTATGACAACCAAATATGTCTCCCATTATTGCCAAATGGCACCAAGGCTGGAGGCAAATTATTTCCAATCGAAAATCACAGCAGGATCCTCTATGACCCACCTCCCATAATATTGGAAATAAAAGCAAAAATAAACAAATGGGACCTAATTAAACTTAAAAGCTTCTGCACAACAAAAGAAACTATAAGCAAGGTGAAAAGACAGCCTTCGGAATGGGAGAAAATAATAGCAAATGAAGCAACTGACAAACAACTAATCTCAAAAATATACAAGCACTCATGCAGCTCAATTCCAGAAAAATAAACGACCCAATCAAAACATGGGCCAAAGAACTAAATAGACATTTCTCCAAAGAAGACATACGGATGGCTAACAAACACATGAAAAGATGCTCAACATCACTCATTATCAGAGAAATGCAAATCAAGACCACAATGAGGTACCATTTCACACCAGTCAGAATGGCTGTGATCCAAAAGCCTACAAGCAATAAATGCTGGAGAGGGTGTGGAGAAAAGGGAATCCTCTTACACTGTTGGTGGGAATGTAAACTAGTACAGCCACTATGGAGAACAGTGTGGAGATTCCTTAAAAAACTGCAAATAGAACTGCCTTATGACCCAGCAATCCCACTGCTGGGCATACACACTGAGGAAGCCAGAACTGAAAGAGACACGTGTACCCCAATGTTCATCGCAGCACTGTTTATAATAGCCAGGACATGGAAACAACCTAGATAGAACTGCCTTATGACCCAGCAATCCCACTGCTGGGCATACACACTGAGGAAGCCAGAACTGAAAGAGACACGTGTACCCCAATGTTCATCGCAGCACTGTTTATAATAGCCAGGACATGGAAACAACCTAGATGTCCATCAGCAGATGAATGGATAAGAAAGCTGTGATACATATACTCAATGGAGTATTACTCAGCCATTAAAAAGAATACATTTGAATCAGTTCTAATGAGGTGGATGAAACTGGAGCTGATTATACAGAGTGAAGTAAGCCAGAAAGAAAAACACCAATACAGTATACTAACACATATGTATGGAATTTAAAAAGATGGTAATGATAACCCTCTATGTGAGACAGCAAAAGAGACACAGATGTATAGAATGGACTTTTTGACTCTGTGGAAGAGGGAGAGGGTGGGATGGTTTGGGAGAATGGCATTGAAACATGTATAATATCATATAAGAAACGAATCACCAGTCTAGATTCTGTGCAGAATACAAGATGCTTGGGGCTGGTGCCCCAAGGGATGACCCAGAGGGATGGTATGGGGAGGGAGGAGGGAGGGGGCTTCAGAAGTGGGAACTTACGTATACCCGTGGCGGATTCATGTTGATGTATGGCAAAATCAATACATTACTGTAAAGTAAAAAAATAAAAATAGAAAAAAAAAAAAGGAAAATCACTGCTGTACAGCATTTACAGTCTCTCATTAACATTGATGATGACAATGACAATGACTCCCACTATTCTTCAGAACTTGAACCTCGGTCTTTATATTTCAAAGGACCCCAGCTATACACTAGCCTTAGTTCTTTGCTCCTGCTGAGCTTCAGAATAATATTATACATAGAACTAATTTTGACACCTTCTTTTACTAGTTCAGCCCTCACTAATGACTCATTTTAAAATATTACAAATACCTGAGAGTTTCAAATCTGAAAAAAATGTAGTAAATTATTTTATCTTTTATATAATCACTTTCTATGTTTATATGACATTTAGACAGATTTTTCTATGTTGAAGGACCATGTAATAATTTGCTGTATCTTTCAAGCAATCACTTTCTTCTGTTACTATTTCACTTACATAGATGGACATATCTTGCAGTTGGACACATCTTTGGAATGTATTGTCCAAGAACTGGGTGTCAGCTAAGTCTTAATTTGAGTCTGTACTTAGTCCTCAGTAGTTGGGGGAAGCTGAAAAATTACTTAAACTCTCTCAGTTCTTACTTTCTCATCTGTAATAGAGAGAAGACTTGACACATACTAGGGAATCAATAAAAATTTATGGTATGGATGAAAATGAGGGTTGTTTGACATGGCATAAATGCTTAGCATAGCACTCTGTAAATATTTGTGGAATTAAAAGAGTGGGAAGGTAACACAGAAGGCACCAAATAGCAGGAACTCAGTAAACTATAGCTGCCTTCCCTTCTCCTCTGAACAGCTGTAGTCCTACATTATATGTGCTATCTTTTTTCCCATCTGTGGGAAAAACCTTTCATGTGTCGTACTCATAATTTTTAAATCAGTGGCTAACCTTGGCAGCCCAGATTATTTCTGACCTTGAGAATTGCTAAAGTCGTTGGAAGGACTTGCTAAATGCTGGTTGATTTATCAGGGACTGAACAGGGCTGAGGGTCCCTCAGTTCTCAGCAAACTCAATGTCCACTTTTAAACAAACTTAGCAAAAGTAGACCAAAAGTTCCTCTATTTGACATGAGAGGCTCTATAATTCAAGACCTGAACAATAAAAAATTAACAAAACTTGACAACCACACACAACTAACATTTTTTAGGGCTTTCTATGAGAAACGCTGGGCTGGAAGAAACACAAGCTGGAATCAAGATTGCCAGGAGAAATATCAATAACCTCAGATATGCAGATGACACCACCTTTATGGCTGAAAGCGAAGAGGAACTAAAAAGCCTCTTGATGAAAGTAAAAGAGGAGAGTGAAAAAGTTGGCTTAAAGCTCAACATTCAGAAAATGAAGATTATGGCATCTGGTCCCATCACTTCATGGGATATAGGTGGGGAAACAGTGGAAACAGTGTCAGACTTTATTTTGGGGGGCTCCAAAATCACTGCAGATGGTGACTGCAGCCATGAAATTAGAAGACGCTTACTCCTTGGAAGAAAAGTTATGATCAACCTAGATAGTATGTTCAAAAGCAGAGACATTACTTTGTCGACTAAGGTCCGTCTAGTTAAGGCTATGGTTTTCCCAGTGGTCATGTATGGATGTGAGAGTTGGACTGTGAAGAAGGCAGAGCGCCAAAGAATTGATGCTTTTGAACTGTGATGTTGGAGAAGACTCTTGAGAGTCCCTTGGACTGCAAGGAGATCCAACCAGTCCATCCTGAAGGAGATCAGCCCTGGGATTTCTTTGGAAGGAATGATGCTAAAGCTGAAACTCCAGTACTTTGGCCACCTCATGAGAAGAGTTGACTCATTGGAAAAGACTCTGATGCTGGGAGGACCAAAGAATTGATGCTTTTGAACTGTGATGTTGGAGAAGACTCTTGAGAGTCCCTTGGACTGCAAGGAGATCCAACCAGTCCATCCTGAAGGAGATCAGCCCTGGGATTTCTTTGGAAGGAATGATGCTAAAGCTGAAACTCCAGTACTTTGGCCACCTCATGAGAAGAGTTGACTCATTGGAAAAGACTCTGATGCTGGGAGGGATTGGGGTCAGGAGGAGAAGGGGACGACTGAGGATAAGATGGCTGGATGGCATCACGGACTCTATGGACGTGAGTCTGAGTGAACTCCGGGAGTTGGTGATGGACAGGGAGGCCTGGAGTACTGCAATTCATGGGGTCGCAAAGAGTCGGACACAACTAAGCAACTGAACTGAACTGAACTGATGTGCCAAGCACTGAGTGTCTGACTGTGCTGAGTGCCTTACAAGTTTTCTCTCATGTAATCCTAAAACAATCGTATGTCAATGACATAAATAATCTCCCTATTTTATAAAATGGGGACTAAGCTCAGAGAGATGACACGTCTTCCTCACAATTATACAGGTAAGTGAATATAAGATAATTTTTAGTTAAACTGAACTGAAGAGGAGATACAGATGCATGAATGCTTAGAACCTTACCTATGAAAGTACTGTTTTATATCCCAGTATAAAATGGGGGTTAATAATAAAATTTGCTTTCCTTCCTTCATAAGGTGATTGGAAATATCAAATAAGAAAAAAATCTGTGGGAATTCCCTTGTTGTCCAATGGTTAGAGAGTTCCATGCTTCCACTGCAAGGGACTCAGGTTCTATCCCTGGCTGAGAACTAAAATCCCACGGGCCACATGGCCAAAAATAAATAAATAAAAATAAGTAAATAAAATTATTCACAGTGCCTGCTGCTTAAGACAATATCAAATAAATTTCTATAGGTGTTAAATCAGAGCATTTAAGAACTAAGTTAATGGCTACCTTAAAAAAAAGACATTTACGAGGGTATATTATAACTGATAAAGCACTCTACAGTTATCACTCATGATTTGCAATGGAAAGGTATATCCTGAGGGCTCACATTCAGAAAGGGAGGCTGAGCATCCTCCCTGAGGTATGTATTGTTGCTGAGTCTGCTTCCCCACTTTGTGGAGGCAAATACTTACAGAATACAGCTCCCTCACTGTGGTGTCCTGAAAGACTTTCAAAGTTTTCATGAACTGGGCTTCCAGATGGTTATGTAAGCATAAGCAGTGCCAACAAGTTGGAGACTCGGAGCTGGGGCTTCGCCTCTCTGCGGGGCAGTGGAGGTGGTGATGGCAGCAGATACAGCAGTGGGCGGGCACAGCTTGGCAGATGGCCCCTGGGTAGTCCTGGGGAAGCCTGTGTCTAAAGAGACAGATTTGGTGAGGGGCGGGGCCTTTTTACCTGGAGCTGAACAGCAGTGCCAGGGCGGAGGCTCCCATGCATCAGTCTGAACAGAAACATCACTGAACTGTCTTGCTTCCGACCCCAGTCCTGGTTCTGCTGTAGTAACAGGGTCACACACAGTACATTTTAAAATCGCTCCTCTAGAATCTGTTCCCAAGACCACAGCATTCTGAGCAGGTGATGCCAGTTTGGAGGACAGCTGGATTGTCACAGACATGGAGCTAGCAGCATGTAAGTTAGTATCTGGAGGAAGGTCTCCCATCTCAGATTCTTCCCTAGGTGGTATCCGACCCACAGCTCTACAGACTGGTCTCCCTCGGGGACTATCTCCAGCCGCCTTATCTAGATGGAGAATGGACATTCCAGAAGTTTGAACAAGGTCCCTTGTATAGGATGTGGCTGCCCTGGGCTTGGGGACATGCTGCGAGACACTGCTTTGCATCAGTAAGGCATTGTTGATGGAAGGACAGAGTTTACTGCCTTCTGTTCCTCTTGGGGCCTCTGAGTCACCATCAGTGAACCTGTCTGGAGCAGGATCAGTTCCGGGTGATCTCACAGACTCACAGGGGTGGTGGTGCACATATACCTCCCCAGCTCGCTCAGGCCACAGAAGCCCATCCTTTGTATCCATGATGCGTGTCATCCTAACACCCACAGAGCTACCATCTTTGAAGGTAACTGTGCCTGCAGTGGCCTCATATTCATTTTGGGGCATGGGTGGGTCTTGCCGCAGCTGGCCACCTCTCCTTGGAAGTTCTCCCCCAGGGATGCTGTTATCAAGGGCTAGATCTTGGGTCCACAGCTCTGGGGTCGACCCCATGCCCTCTGGCTGAGATTCTTTCTCCACCATAGAGGCTGAGGCTTTCTCTTCCAAGGCACTCCAGTCTTGACTTGAAAAAGATGTGCTCACTATACTCTTGGAATCAGACTCTTCTGACTCTTGCTGACAGGACTCTAAGCTGTGCTCTGAGCCCTTGGTGTTTCATATCCATTCTCAGCAGGACTAGGGCTGCTTGACAAGGGGGGTATCTGTGGGAGAAACGGGAATAAAGGCAAGTGAGTCAGAAATGAGGGAGAGGTATTAGGTTTAAGAAATGCTTCATTTTACATTTTTTCCCCTTTATCATTGACTTAGGAATCATGAGAAAAGGATTACAAAATCAGGTTTATGTGAGTTTACTACTTTGTTGCTGTTTAATCGCTCAGTTGTGTCTGATTCTTTGTGATCCCAAGGACTGTAGCCCACCAGACCCCTCTGTCCATGGGGTTCTCCAGGCAAGAATACTGGAGTGGGTTGCCATTCCCTTCTCCAGGGGATCTTCCCGATCTAGGGATCAAATGTGTCTCCTGCATTGGCAGGTTGACCACTGGGCCACCTGGGAAGCAATTTACCTGGAACCTTTCAATGAGGCTCAGTTACTTTCTTCAGAAAAATCGAAAGAAAATAAAAAGGAAAGGAGCACTGAGCTTTCTGCACTTGCCCACGGTGACTCCACTCTCCCCTGTCCCTTGGGTGCCTGTCGCATGTCTTCTAAGCACTGGCTGCTCGTTTCAACTGTGGTAACACACTTTAATCTTATCAGTCCTTCTATTACTACTTCAGCCCTCAAGGGGCCTCTACCTGCAGGGGTGGTGGCTCCGGCGGCTCCTCCAGGAACCCGCTGCTGTCAGACTGGCAGCTGTTGGCTCTGTTCACCATGGCTCCTGCAGAAAGGAATAAAGAGACCTCCGGTGAGTGACGCGAAAACAGAAGGCTCCCAGACTGAAGTCAAATCCTCTCTGTGCCTGACACACCATAGATCCTCAAGAGATGTCCACTGTGTGAAGTACAAAGGCATGAGGGAATTTAAAAAAATTTTCCCTCAATTATCAGAGGGTCCATGTAAAACTGTGTCCCTGGTTTCCTGTTACAAGGAGTAAAGCATGAAACAGAGGAAGAGGAACTAACATCTCTTAAAACTAAATAGCAATCTGATTGTGAGATGCAAATTCACTAAGGGGAAGAAAACCCAGAAGGAAATGCAGCCTTAAATGCCACACTGATGAGACAAAAACACCTCGATTTATATATTTGTGTATATATATTGCGAAGGACTGAATGTTACATCTCCCTTCCACCATGCTATATAAACATTAGGAGACCCAAAGATATTCAACAGGATAGCTGAAACTTGCTGAAGAATGGCCAAAACAGACTCTGCAACTTTTCACTTTTGCCATATTTGTTTTGGCTCAAGATTTGTGCCACAACCTGTGAAGGACACCTGGTACATCATTATTCTTTAAACTTTCCAGATAATGCCTAAGCAGTTGCTGTTCTAGAATATAAGCTCCATATAAAATGGTTGCCATTCTTTCCCTTTCTCATAACTCTTGGATGAAATAATATATTAGAGAGCTAGAACAGAATTATAGGTTAGAGCCCATCCATTTACATGCTGGTAGGTTCAAGACAATCTGGTCCAAAAGCCTGCAAACATGAAGGGTCCCTAGAATATAGAGAGTAATTTCCTCTAAAAGGGATATATTTATATAACTGTTAGGTTTAGTTTGCTGTACTTGTGTAAAGCACAAACACTCATAATAAGCAAAAATAACCCCTGAAACTGATTTAAGTGAATTAGAACTTCTCTTTGATGGTGGATTTAGGCATCGTTCTCGCCGATGTGTGTATTAGTTGCTCAGTCGCATCCAACTCTTTTTGACTCCTTGGATCAGAGCCCACCAGGCTCCTCTGTCCATGGAATTCTCCAGGCAAGAATACTGGAGTGGGTTGCCATTCCTTTCTCCAGGGGATCTTCCCAACCCAGGGATCAAACCTGTGTCTCTTGTATTGCAGGCAGATTGTTTTACTCTCTGAGCCACCAAGAAAGCCCCCTCTATCTAGAGTAGAGCTTTATTTATCTTGTATTTTAGAAGTCAAATACATGCATCTGAATCATTTTGAGCAAGTCAACAAGAAAATGTGGTTCAATTTACTAATAGTTTAGTTTCTTCAGGAGACTAAAAAATCTACCTGCCTATAACCCACCCTTTTTTGGCAACTTGATGATAAACAACTCAAAACTGATTTTGTGATTTCTGAATATTCTCTTAGAGTGGTAGGAATTATATGATACAAAGAATGAGAAATTGCCTAGTCCAGGATGGCTATAATGGATGATTAAGCAAACAAAGACAAATGTATATCATTTAGCACTCCCCCCACCCTTACATCTAGTATGTAATATGAGGGAGGGCGTGATTTAGAAGGCAATATATTCCATTACTCTCTGGCAAGAGTAATGGAATTAGTAGGCCAACTCAACCCAGTTCCTGAAACTACTGAGGCCAAGACAAGTGGAACTTTAGAAGCCTCACCATCTCCAATAGGATTTTCCCTATGCACTTAATAAGCCCAGGGAGTCATAGCTCTTCCTTACTCCACTAGACTGGGGCCTTGACTTACTTATCCTTATCCTTTACCCCTACCAGTCCTTTCCCCCTTATTGTTGTTCAAACCCTCTCCTACTGGGTGGATACTGTTTCAAACCACCAACCCCACACTGGGCTTCTCATGCCCTTACACTGCTGATTCGCCCACTCTGCCAGTCCCATAGTGCTGGGGGTGGGGGTGGGGAGGGGCTTGAATTCTTTACAATGTACAAAGATCTAATTTGCCCTCATAACCGAGTCCTCTAGAAAACCTGGATCCAGAGCTACTGGGTTAAGATTCTGACTTTCTCACTAGCAGTGTGATCTTGGGTATGCCACTTACTCTCTCTGTTTCCTCATGGAGAAAAAAGTAAATTGCTTCTGGGGTTGCAATGTCTCTTGTATTGCAGGCAGATTGTTTTACTCTCTGAGCCACCAAGAAAGCCCCCTCTATCTAGAGTAGAGCTTTATTTATCTTGTATTTTAGAAGTCAAATACATGCATCTGAATCATTTTGAGCAAGTCAACAAGAAAATGTGGTTCAATTTACTAATAGTTTAGTTTCTTCAGGAGACTAAAAAATCTACCTGCCTATAACCCACCCTTTTTTGGCAACTTGATGATAAACAACTCAAAACTGATTTTGTGATTTCTGAATATTCTCTTAGAGTGGTAGGAATTATATGATACAAAGAATGAGAAATTGCCTAGTCCAGGATGGCTATAATGGATGATTAAGCAAACAAAGACAAATGTATATCATTTAGCACTCCCCCCACCCTTACATCTAGTATGTAATATGAGGGAGGGCGTGATTTAGAAGGCAATATATTCCATTACTCTCTGGCAAGAGTAATGGAATTAGTAGGCCAACTCAACCCAGTTCCTGAAACTACTGAGGCCAAGACAAGTGGAACTTTAGAAGCCTCACCATCTCCAATAGGATTTTCCCTATGCACTTAATAAGCCCAGGGAGTCATAGCTCTTCCTTACTCCACTAGACTGGGGCCTTGACTTACTTATCCTTATCCCTTACCCCTACCAGTCCTTTCCCCCTTATTGTTGTTCAAACCCTCTCCTACTGGGTGGATACTGTTTCAAACCACCAACCCCACACTGGGCTTCTCATGCCCTTACACTGCTGATTCGCCCACTCTGCCAGTCCCATAGTGCTGGGGGTGGGGGTGGGGAGGGGCTTGAATTCTTTACAATGTACAAAGATCTAATTTGCCCTCATAACCGAGTCCTCTAGAAAACCTGGATCCAGAGCTACTGGGTTAAGATTCTGACTTTCTCACTAGCAGTGTGATCTTGGGTATGCCACTTACTCTCTCTGTTTCCTCATGGAGAAAAAAGAAATTGCTTCTGGGGTTGCAAAGAGCATACTCTCCAGTAACATATACATGAAGAATTTATGGACATGGAAAAGATGATGTAATTATATGCACAGTTTTACTGCAGGACATATCTTGATATTATATTCTCTATCACAACTCGATCATTGCTGTTGTTGTCATGAAGTTGTGTCTGATTCTTCAACCCAATGGACTGCAGCACACCAGACTTCCCTGTCCTCCACTGTCTTCTGGAGTTTGCTCAAATTCATGTCCATTGAGTCGGTGATGCTATCTAATGATTTCATCCTCTGTTGCCCCCTTCTTTTGCCTTCAATCTTTCCCAGCATCAGGGTCTTTACCAACGAGTTGGCTAAATTATTACTAATGTCATTATTAAATATCATTAATGAGCTTCATTATTAATATTTATTGGGAATTATCTTTTCCAGCACAGAGCTGTCCTCACAGAGTTAAGATTTTACCCTTTCAATTAGGTAGAATCTGCCCAGGCAAGATTGCTTCACCAACTCAGGAGTGTGAAACATTTCTGCCTGAGACTGATGCCTCAGGCACTTTGTCCAAATAATCACCAGGTGGCAGCATTACATCAACCACAGCACAGAACAGTCAGGGTTTGACAAGAGTGTCTGAATGGCTTAAGCAGTAAGTCAACATGAGTGCTTGCTACGTCGCATCCAACTCTTTGCAACACTGTGGACTGTAGCCCTCTGGGCTCCTCTGCCCATGGGATTCTCCAGGCAAGAATACTGGAGTGGGTTGCCACGCCTTCTTCCAGGGGATCGTCCCAATCCAAGGATGGAACCTGTGTCTCTTATGTCTCCTGCTTTCGTAGAGGAGTTCTTTACCACTAGTGTCATGTGGGAAGTTCAAGTCACCAAGAAGGGGCTGCTTTTGTGAGCTGAGTTAGTGATAAAAACTCTGAATCCTAGAGGCTCAGGAAGAAAGAAGCCTATAGAATTGAAACATAAATGAGGGATGGGAGAGAAAGGAGTCTTTAAGGTGGCTCAGCTAGTAAAGAATTGCCTGCGGTACGGGGAGACCTGGGCTTGATCCTTGGGTTGGTATGATGCCCTGAAGAAGGGAAAGGCTACCCACTTCAGTATTCTGGCCTGGAGAATTCAGTCCATGGGGTCACAAAGAGTTGGACACAACTGAGTGACTTTCACTTTCACGTTCACTTTCAAGGTATGATGTACATTTTGTTGTGCAGAGCAAAACAAATGGTTCAACCTTAGGCTGCCTGGGGGTCCCATCTTCACGGATCTATTCTACTTTACCTATCTCTTTGTCAAGTTCTTTTCTCTTCCACTGCACAATGGTAGAAAATTCCGTGACAGCTCCATGGTGAAGTTGCACCTCAGAGGCAAATTATCTTCAAACTGGACTGTGCCTTTCAGATTGTGCAAACTCAAATGCCCTTGGAAGCTGAGCAGTTCACCAAAGTATGTGAAGCAGCAAGATTCAAGACAACAGCGAGCAGTGTGAATGGTTTGGACTCCAGAGTGTTTGTCTCCCAAAGGCATTTATAAAAATTCACTTGTAGAACAAACATAACATCTCTGTGGGCCAGTCGGTCCCCCAGGTTGGAAGCCTTCATGGTGCCACCTACCATTCAGTGCAAGAGTCCCTTCCAGAATATTCCTTATAGATGGTCATCTAGCTGGTGCTTGCCCACTTGTGGGCTCTGACTATTCCTGCATAGTCAGAGTCTACCATACCTTATAGAAAATGCCTCTTTACATTGAGCCAAATCTACTTTAGCACTTTCCACTTGTCAGTCATAGTTCACTCTGCGGAGTTATACTGGAAGTGTTTGACCCATTTTCCTCAAGGCAGCTCTCATGTACAGGCTTTTCTCCTCACCTTTAATCTCTTCAGACCCCCTTAAATCAGCCCTCAGAAGGCAGGGTCTCCAGGCCATTTATGTTTTGTACTTCTTCATAAGCACTTACTTAAAAATATTTACTATAAAACTGGGCACCCAGAACTAGACTCAGTGATTGAGACATGGTCTGAGCAGTACAGCGCGGAGCAGGCCTGCCGTTCCCTCCTCTCGATATTCATTTCCACATGCGCAGCCTAAGGCTAGTCTAGGCAGAGGCTGTGTTTGCAATGTTGAGTTGTGCTGAGAGTAGTCCCTATTTTGTATTCTTACAAAATGTGGCCTAGCTAATCTGAGACCACGGTTCCATCCTGTCAAGGATGATTTTGACCTTCATTCTGAAAGCTCTGTGATTCTACAGGTTTGAAACACACTCTTGCTGTGGCCAAGTCTGTGTTAACATTTTGATGAGGACAGGCCATGAGACAGAGCCTGAGGTGTGCTCAGTTGCAGACTCCATTCTTCTGTTTAATGAATGTTCACCGGATCTTGCAGGATCCTGCACTGCTCTAGAAACTCCAAAGACACATCAACAAAAGTACAGCTCAGATGGTAAAGAACCTTCCAGCAATTCAAGAGACTCAGGTTTGATCCCTGGATTGGGAAGATCCCCTGGAGAAGGAAATGGCAACCCACTCCAGTATTCTTGACAGGAAAATCTCACTGATAGAGGAGCCTGGTGGGCTATAGTACATGGGGTCACAAAGAGTTGGACATGACTGAGTGACTAACACTGTCACGGAGCTTATATTTCTATTGACTGGAGTATAGAATGAACAAAGGTTGAGAATATTTGTGATTGTGGCAGATATACTTGAAGTGATTTAATGCTTCCTTCTATGCCAGAAGGCTGGAGGCACAGGAGTATTATCGTATGGAGATTTATACTGGGTTGGCCAAAACATTTGTTAGGGGTTTCCATAAGGTGTTAGAGAAAAACCCACACTTTGGCCAACCCAATACCTAAGGATTTGGTAACTTCCATTAGCACCCTGCTGATACTTTTGTTTTAATCTCTTTCTTGCCACCTGGGAATCCTTCTTTTCCCTTTTGCCTTTTCCCCCTTCTCTGCTCCCTCTCCCTCTCTTCCTCCTTTTTTTTTTTCTGTTCTTTTTTGTTTGTTTGTTTTGTTTTGTTTTGTTTGTTCCTCCACGTTGAGCAATTTCTCTTTTCTTCTTTACTCAGACTAACCTTCCTTTGTCATTAAAAGAGCTGTTAATAAAAAGAGCTGTTTCTCTATAATCTTTTCAGATTAATACCATTATAGAAACATTATAAAAGTAATACATACGGTAAAAAATTTGGAAAGTGAAAAAGCATACAAAAGAAAATAAAAATTATATCTAATCTAACCATTCAGGGAAACAATGTGTATCTATTTCAATCCATTACATTTTGTTTGTGCACATGTATCAGTTCAGTTCAGTTACTCAGTGGTGTCTGACTCTTTGCGATCCCATGGACTGTAGCACAGCAGGCTTCCCTGTCCATCACCAACTCCTGGAACTTGCTCAAACTCATGTGCATTGATTTGATGATGCCATCCAACCATCTCATCCTCTGTCATCCCTCTCTCCTCCAGCCTTCGATCTTTCACAGCATCAGGATCTTTTCCAATGAGTCAGTTCTTTGCATCAGGTTGCCGAAGTATTGGAGTTTCAGCTTCAATGTCAGTCCTTCCAATGAATATTCAAGACTGATTTCCTTTAGGATAGACTAGTTGGATCTTCTTGCAGTTGAAGGGACTCTCAAGAGTCTCCTCTAACACTATAGTTCAAATGTATATATATGTTTTATAAAGTAATAATCGTAACATATACAGTATATATTTTGCTTCTTTTCACATAATATACTGTGGATTTTTCTTTATCAAAAATTCTTTATAATTTGTGTGTGTATTTGTTCATGTGTGTGTTCATAAGCACATGAATTTCTTTTTCAAATTTTGATATTATAATTGTTCCACTCATATATATAAAGAATAACTGGAAAGGTTTCTCTTTTTTCTTTTTCTTTCTAGGCTTTCTAATCAGCTTAGAAAGTTTAAGTGGTATCACTTCCTTAAACTTTTAAAAGTGCTCAGCCATAAAACCACTAATCATGGAGCATCTTAAAGGATGAAATTCTTTGACACCTTTTAATGTCTACAATAGTTACTGACATTTTAAAATTCCCACTTCTTGAATTAATGGAAATACTTTCTTTTTCTTACTTATTTTCTAATGTCATTAGTCAAATAAATCATTTATTTTCATTCTGTAGTCTCTAAAAAAGGTTAAGTTTCTGTTTCTCATCATGACTGAGCGACTGAACTGAACTGAAGAGAAGAGAAAAGGAAAGCTTACACAGGAGTGAGGGAAAGCAAAACTCTGGCAGAATCAATAGACTGGAGATCCAGGTTGGATGAAGGTATTGTTGGCATTGGAGTGGTAGAGAGAGTACCCCAGCATGGTAGTTTAAGAATATATCAAGATCATGGAGGGGTGGAAATTTTTTAGCAAGGACTAAGGCATTATTGTTAGTATTAATGGCTGAGGTAAAGAGGAGTGTAAGGCTTTGAGGAGAGACATTCATCCTTTTAGACACAGGAACTGTCATTCACATGGAAGTAAGATTGTTGGATATCCTGACAGTGAACTGAATGTTTGACTTTTCAACTAAGAGTGAGTGTTCTGGAGGACACTAATTATCACAATTACAAAGGAATGTTATTCGCTCAGTCATGTTTGACTCTTTGCGATCCCATTGTAGCCCACCAGGCTCCTCTGTCCACAGAATTCTCCAGGCAAGAATACTGGAGTGGGTAGCTATTCTTTTCTTCAGGGAATATTACCTACCCTGGGGTTGAATCCAGGTCTCCCACATTGCAGGCAGATTCTTTAAGTGGGTAATAAAATCTAGTGACTGAGATTTAAAAGAAATATGTTGAAGAACATTAAAAAAGAATTCAAAATCTATTCTTAGTATCCTTAGAGATATTCAAAAGGCATTAATAAATCAATAATGGCTGTTAGAGAAATAATTTAATTTAAAAATAAAAAATAATGTGTAGAAATTAGTCCAGAGATAAATACGCACATCTTTGGACACCTTATCTTTGATAAAGGAGATAAAAATATACAGTGGAGAAAAGAGTCTCTTCCCACAAGTGGTGCTGAGAAAACTGGTCAACTATGTGTAAAATAATGAAACTAGAACACTTTCTAACACCATACACAAACATAACTCAAAATGGATTAAAGACCTAAATGTAGGACCACAAACTATAAAACTCTTAGAGGAAAACATAAGAACACTCTCTGACATAAATCACAGCAAGATCTTTTATGACTCACTTCCCACAGTAATGGAAATAAAAACAAAAATAAGCAAATGGGACCTAATTAAACTTAAAAGCTTCGGCACAATGAAGGAAATTATAAGCAAGGTGAAAAGACAGCTCTCAGAATGGGAGAAAATAATAGCAAATGAAAAAACATAAGAACACTCTCTGACATAAATCACAGCAAGATCTTTTATGACTCACTTCCCACAGTAATGGAAATAAAAACAAAAATAAGCAAATGGGACCTAATTAAACTTAAAAGCTTCGGCACAATGAAGGAAATTATAAGCAAGGTGAAAAGACAGCTCTCAGAATGGGAGAAAATAATAGCAAATGAAAAGACTGACAGAGAATTAATCTCCAAAATATATAAGCAGCTTGTTCAGCTCAATACCAGAAGTGAAAAAGCCAGTCAAAAAATGGACAAAATACCTAAACAGACATTTCTCCAAAGAAGACATCCAGATGGTCAATGAACACATGAAAAGATGCTCAACTTCACTCATTATTCAGTTCAGTTCAGTCACTCAGTCGTGTCCGACTCTTTGCGACCCCATGAATTGCAGCATGCCAGGCCTCCCTGTCCATCACCAACTCCTGGAGTTCACTCAGACTCACGTGCATTGAGTCAGTGATGCCATCCAGCCATCTCATCCTCTGTCGTCCCCTTCTCCTCCTGCCCCCAATCCCTCCCAGCATCCGAGTCTTTTCCAACGAGTCAACTCTTCACATGAGGTGACCAAAGTACTGGAGTTTCAGCTTTAGCATCATTCCTTCCAAAGAAATTCCAGGGCTGATCTCCTTCAGAATGGATTGGTTGGATCTCGTAGTAGTACAAGGGAACCTCAAGAGTCTTCTCCAATACCACAGTGCTAAAAGCATCAATTCTTTGGTGCTCAGCTTTCTTCACAGTCCAACTCTCACATCCATACATGACCACAGGAAACACCATAGCCTTGACTAGACGAACCTTAGTTGGCAAAGCAATGTCTCTGTTTTTGCATATGCTATCTAGGTTGGTCATAACTTTCCTTCCAAAGAGTAAGCATCTTTTAATTTCATGGCTGCAATCACCATCTGCAGTGATTTTGGAGCCCCCCAAAATAACATCTGACACTGTTTCCACTGTTTCCCCATCTATTTCCCA
>SJYC01031815.1:0-14185 GCA_006408675.1 Madoqua kirkii | reverse complement strand
GATTTCTTTGGAAGGAATGATGCTAAAGCTGAAACTCCAGTACTTTGGCCACCTCATGCGAAGAGTTGACTCATTGGAAAAGACTCTGATGCTGGGAAGGATTGGGGACAGGAGGAGAAAGGGACGACCGAGGATGAGATGGCTGGATGGCATCATCGACTCAATGGATGTGAGTCTGAGTGAACTCCGAGAGATGGTGATAAACAGGGAGGCCTGGTGTGCTGCGATTCATGGGGTCGCAAAGAGTCGGACACGACTGAGCGACTGAACTGAACTGAACTGAACTGATAGCTATTTCATAAAATATGCACTTGGTCTTATTGTTTATAATTTTATGTTATCTAATTTTATAATTGTGATTGATGTAATACACATATGGTATATGGTATATTTGATACAAATCTTCTTTCTCTCTTTTATTTAAAAAGCATCACTAATATTCCATGCTGTTCTTTTCTGATGAGCTGGGATTCAGCCTCAGAATATTTAGCAGTTCAACATTATTAAAGGCTAATACTAATCAATGAGAATTGGAACATAAATTACAATCTATTTGCTATTCTATTGTTGTATTAATAAAGAACATTAATTTCACATTTAAACTGATCTGCTTTTGACCTGCATCATATATAGCTTTCTCAGAGACATAAATGGGGATTTAAGGAGATAACGTAAAATAATTAGCCTAGTGCCTGGCACTCAATATTTGTTAGTATCATTAATATGATTAATTTTCAATGATTATTCTTTTGCTAGTTGGACTATCATTTCTTAGAATGCTTTTTTGCCTTCTTGTAATTCATAAAGGTTTCCCTGGTGGCTCAGATAGTAAAGAATCTGCCTGCAATGGGGTGGGGGGGACCTGGGTTCCATCCCTGGATAGGAAAGATCCCCTGGAGAAGGAAATGGCAATCCATTCCCATAACACAAATAGTGTGTTCTGGGCTTCCCTAGCTCAGATGGTAAATGCAGGAGACCCAGGTTTGATCCCTGGGCTGGAAAGATCTGCTGGAGAAGAGAATGGCTACCCACTCCAGTATTGTTGCCTGGAGAATTCCATGGACAGAGGAGCCTGGTGGGCTATGGTCCATGGGGTCGAAAGAGTTGGACACAATTTAGCAACTGAACAACAATCCAAATTGGATCTAATTTTCTTACACTTAAAAGGAAAAACTTTGTTAAAAATATAATTTTTGAAAAAGTAATAATCCAGGATGAGAAAGGAAAAAAAGCTTGGGTTTACCAAGCTGGAGAACTAAAATTTTCATCAAGAATCAGGGTTATGATTTTTGTCTAATTGCATTCTAGGGGCAGACCAAAGACTTGTGGCTGTGCAGGGGACAAAGGGGAAACTCTCAGGGAGTCCAGTTGTGTGCTGGCCACCCTCCATTTGCCCTCCCTGGCTTTTATTGTTACTACTCCAGGTTTTTGCCCTTTCTAAACTCCAGGTCGGGGCTTCCCAGGTGATTCAGTGAGCAAAGTATCCTACTGCAATGCAGGAGTTGCAGGCTTGATTCCTGGCTGGGGAAAGAGTCCCTGGAGCAGGGCATGGTAACCCACTCCAGTATTCTTGCCTGGAGAGTCCCATGGACAGAGGAGCCTGGTGGGCTACTGTCCATGGGGTTGCAGAGAGTTGGACACGACTGAAGTGACTGAGTGCCCATGCACGCACTCCAGGTTTTCACTTGTGCTTGTTGAGTGGGAGGCACCAGTGGAGACTAAAGGGCGGGAGAAAGAATACTGAGTACCTATCTACCACCATCTCCTGCAGGGACCCATTTGAAAATAGCTGCACTGCTTTACAGTGAAATCTGCAAGGAAGATGTTTTCCTCCAAGGCTTCCACTTTTACCAGGCTCCAGCAACATGTCTTTCCCACTTATTTTCAGACCTAGGAGTGGTCATGGCTTTCTGCTCTTGCTAGCCTAGGGGTGCTTCTCCATATCTTACAGGTGCCCTGAAGTCAGCTCACCTCAGCAAATAGCTTTTTCTCCAAAGATCTCTTCAGTTAAATTCTTTTGAATATGCTATTATCTTTTTGTCCGAGTGTAACATCCCTGTACAATCAACCAGACAACTAAAAATATCTTGCAAATCTAGTATAAAATATGTAACATTGTATCTTTTTATTTTAATCCTAATTAGTTTCCTTTTCATAGAAAGAGGATTTGGGGTTTTAGGGACCTGAACCCACCCAAGTTTGGAGAAAAGATCGACAGAGGACTGGACACTAACCTCCATATCTGTCATATTTAAATCTCTTTCACCACTCTGTCCTGTTCATTTTGACGTTTGTCTAAAGAATGTATTTAATATCACTTTCTTATTTTTGCACTATCAATATTATTTTTTATTACTTCTAAGTCATTTTAAAGTTTGATAAAATTATTTTATATATTCCCATTCATTTATTTAACAGCTATGTTACTAATTTGCTACTCTGTGCCAGGCACTGATGGAATGAAGAGAGTTGAAAGACACAGTCCAGGCTGTGAGGAACTTCTTTAGTGGACAAGGCACAGATTATGGGTAAAATAGATGGTAAAGAAAAATTACTAAAGTGCCTTGTAATTTAATAACAATAAAAATACACTAGAACATCTTTTTCAACATATGTTTTAGGAACACATAATTCACAAGGCATGCCTCCTAAGCAATGAAATAAAGTAATCTTAAAGCTGATGACTAGCCACTGTCTAGGAAAAAAAATAGCTTGCTGTATGTATTTATTCATTCATTCCAGAAATATCTATTGAGTGCTTACTGTGAGGTAGGCAATGTTCTAGATTTAGGGGATACCATGTAAATAACATTGTGTCTCTCCTCTGCAGAAGTGCACAGACTAATGTTCTGAGAATGAACTCTGATGATGTCAGTAGCCCTTCAGTTCAGTCGCTCAGTCGTGTCTGACTCTTTGGGACCCCATGAATTGCAGCAAGTCAGGCTCCCCTGTCCATCACCAACCCTGGAGTTCACTCAAACTCATGTCCATCGAGTCCATGATGCCATCCAGCCATCTCATCCTCGGTTGTCCCCTTCTCCTCCTGCCCTCAATCCCTCCCAGCATCAGAATCTTTTCCAATGAGTCAACTCTTCGCATGATGTGGCCAAAGTACTGGAGTTTCAGCTTTAATATCATTGCTTCCAAAGAACACCCAGGACTGATCTCCTTTAGAATGGACTGGTTGGATCTCCTTGCAGTCCAAGGGACTCTCAAGAGTCTTCTCCAATACCACAGTTCAAAAGCATCAATTCTTCGGTACTCAGCTTTCTTCACAGTCCAACCCATACATCCATACGTGACCACAGGACAAACCATAGCCTTGACCAGACAGACCTTTAAGAGTAAAAATGTCCTTCTCACAAGAGTCTTTGGACACTTTTGAAACAAAGTCCCTTTATCTGGGGTTTCAGCAACACTGTCTTCTCCCCTAAAGCATGATTTCACTGACACTAGTAAACTATTTGGATTCAAATCTAAAAACTATTCAGAAAAGAAATTCTGAATACCTATTACAGAGGGGGAAAATCACATGAAGCTGTCGTAGGTATCTTTGTCGTATTCATGATAGAAAAGGAAGGCATGATAACAAAGGAGAAAGATAATCATGGATCTATAAATAAATAGTAAAATGCAAACGCAAGTATATTGGAAAATCTTATTTCTACCTAGTAGTACCAGATTAGTGACTGTAATTGGAATGTTGTTAATCATATTGCTCAGAATAAGGTTACAACACCCAAACCTAAAGCATGATTGTGGTCATAAGCTGTGTGTGTGCACACTCAGTGTCCAGCTCTTTGCAACTCCATGCAACCCCATGCCAAGCTCCCCGTCACTGGATTTTCTAGGCAAGAATACTGGAGTGGGTTACCACTTCCTCCTCCGTGGGATCTTCCCCACCTAGGGATCGAACCCTGTATAGGCTGGCAGATTCTTTACCACTGCACCATCTGGGAAGCCTGGTCACAAGATGGCCTATTTTGAACTGACTTTTCAAAAGGAATTATACAACTGGCTTAATCTTAAGTAAGCAATTTTAATGTCTTTTGTTACACAAAGTAACTTCCATTGCTTTGTGTGATGTTATGATTCTTTTTTTCCTGGCCTTTGTTTTTACAAAAGAGAAACCAGAAGATACATACAGCAGTAACAGATTTTGAGGCTGAATTCTTTTTTTCTTGGTAGTACATGTTTTTGCCAAGTTTGCAACCCACTTGAACTTCTGTTTGTTCTTTGATTTTAGATAAACTTGGGTTCCTTTTAACATTGGAAAAATTTCAGATTTTGCCATAAAGAAGTCTTTAACAAAGTCTACTCAGGATTTTTTATCATCACCAAGTATATGTAATTAACCTTCTTAATACATTCAGTGTAGCTTAATCTGAAATATATATCATGCTTGAATTTAAGGTGAAACCATTTTATTTTAAATTAAACATTTATAAAAATAACTTTATAAAGAAAACATTTAAAAAATTCTAAGGAAAGCTTACTCAAATTTTTAACTGTTTGAAGAAGAGGTTGCAAAAACTACTTGATCACTGGTTTTCCCAGCAACATGAATGTTTGCTTTGTACTGGGACATAAGGTAAATTTTGGAGATTGAAAGAATCAGACATTTTCCTGCCATCAAATTCTATTACCTGCTTAAATTTACCTTTACAGATATCATTTAAAAAAAGAATAATTGGGGAACGTGCTGCACATAGTTAACCATAAAATACTCAGAATTGATTTAGAAGAGTCTTGGGTCTGGATTTGTCACTAATCATCACTGGCTTCGAAATGAGTCACTAACTGTGTGGGCCTTTCTCTCCTCATATGTAAAGTATGAGAGGTGGCCTAGAAATGTAGTCAGTAAGCCTTCCATTTTATAGTGACAACAATTTGGTTGCCTGAAATCACTATAAACTTATGCCCACCCCTAAATATCTGAGTATGCAGATTGGCTCAATATGCTCCACTAAAGCCTACCAAGACATGAAGAAGATAACCTGCATGTATTTATAGACAAAGAAGAGGAGGGAGGTCTAAATCTATTTTTAAAGACATTTATGCTTAATAATATATCCATATTAAAGATAATGAGGGTATATATTTTAGAAATTATAAGAAGATGAAAGTGAACAGCAAGAAGAGCAGAGAGGATTTCCTCTTTCAGACATACTATAAAATAGTGAGTAATCAGGTCTAATAGCATGAATATTGAAATGCTTTGAGTCAAACACTCCATCACGACACATGTGATAAAACATTTTATCTGCTTGGCTTCTAATAAAATTCAATCTGCATCAGAAAACTCATTTTGCAATAAAGTTACATCCATTAAGTTATTCGCCACACAGAATTTGGGCAGGGCACTCCATTTGGAGTCAGAGATCTGGGTTAGGTTTAGCCAACACTTGCCACCTGGGTGAACTTGACCAAGTTACTTGACTTTTATGAGTCTTGGTTTCCTCACTCATAGATTAGAAATAATTATTGACAAGTCTTTACACTCAGCTTTAATTATGGAGTTCTACATTGTAACCAAATTAAGAAAGGGAAGTTCCTGAAATCTGCCTTGGCTTTTTTGACTGCCTTTTATTTTATTGGCTCAAAGCCTTTTCTAATATCATCTCTACCTTTTCCAAGGAAAGGAAGGACTCTGCAGAGCCATTTTGTCTTGGAATTAGGCTATGGATCAACAAAGAAACAAATATTTGTGAAACTTGGGTACCAAGAGTTAGCAAAATCCACATGCCTTTAGCAGTGTTGCTTATTAAAAGCAAAGGACATGAGCGGGATCTCCCAAAGAATAATGTAAACTTGCCCTCTTTCCATTTTCCTATAGACAATCCTAATTATTTGTTATAGGATATTGTTTATATTGGGAAGAGGGGAAAACTGGGTGGTGACTGGAGAGATATTAGAAAGTTATTAGGTTTGGAGACATGGTTATACCTTTGATCTGGATTCAGACATCAAAGTCTGCTCTCATAACACTAACGGGAAAAAGGCATGTGAATCCTAAGCATTTGTGAACCAGTTGGCTTCTGTCTTCTCTAGCCTTCTTTAGTATCTCAGGGAATGTCTGAAGAGCATGGACAATTTCTCTAATATCAGTGAATAATGATGCTTCTGAAATTGTTTTCCCCGCCATTCCCCTGGCACATGTATGTGCTCAGTTGCTAAGCTGTGTCTTACTCTTTGTGACCCCATGGGCTGCTAGGCTCCTCTGTCCATGGGGTTTTCCAGGCAAGAATACTGGAGTGGGTTGCCATTTCCTCCTCCAGGGGATCTTCCTGATCCAGAGATTGATCCCAAGTTTCTAGTGTCTCCTGCATTAGCAGGTGGATTCTTTACCACTGAGATTTCTGGGAAGCCTTTCCCTTGTTATCATACAAATAAAAGAGGGAATTTATTTTCTTTTCCTGCAGTGACTGGTGTTGGAATTATATTTAAGTGCCTTTCTTCTGAAGTCAAATATTCTCATCTGAAATTCAAATATTTAATGTTCACTTTGTCAGTCAAATTTACTGAATTTATTTTAGGTAAAGCACTGTCTCTAAAGTATTGTGAGAGCAGGAATGGGGCAAAAACATAAACCAGAAAATTACAAGGGAATATAGTGATATTTTTTCTTTAGAAATGGCACATTGAATGATGTGAAAGGTAAGAGAATTGTCTAAAGAGTGACTGTTAATGGAGGAGACCAGTCAGAATATGTTTCCTCTGAAATAATTTGTCTGAACTTTGTTCTTTCCATCTACAGTGCAATGTTATTCACAAAAGTCAAGATAGTTTTGATTTTATGTTGATATAGATTTTAAGTAAATTACTAAAGATATTTGGCTATATCTCAACACCCCTCTTGTGTAACTTAGCAATGCTTAATGCTGCATGGAGGTATGATACCTTGACATCTAAAACTTAGGCTTAATTTTATTATAGGTTATCAAAGAAATACTTGATACTGAAAAACTCCATATTAATCATCCTCTCTGCACAGGCCTATCACTTTTTA
Organism: Madoqua kirkii; assembly: GCA_006408675.1. Classification (NCBI taxonomy): domain Eukaryota; kingdom Metazoa; phylum Chordata; class Mammalia; order Artiodactyla; family Bovidae; genus Madoqua; species Madoqua kirkii. The sequence continues at coordinate 7,176 of SJYC01031815.1, read as the reverse complement.
ATTGCTGGTGTTGTCTCCATTTTAATTACAGCAGTGCTTCAAATCTACTGAGGTTACAGGAGTAACAATAGGACTTTCCCTTCTCTAGGCTTTTCTTCCTGAAGCAGGCCAAGGAATTTAAAAATTGAACAAGTTGATAGATAAATTATACTGGGATGAGCACAACTGCCACTGATGTGCAGCTATCTCTGGGGTAGCTCCCTCCAGCTGTTTACCATCTCAGGGTGATGCCTGGAAGCCCTTGGTTAAAAAGGAAAGAAGAATGCCAATTGGAATATAAGCAACAGGGGGTTTGAGGAAGAGAAGATATAATTATCTAGATTGGAATGTGACCAGGACAGACACACCATATATGCAAACTACCAAGATTAAAATCATTCTTTTTTATTAATGAAGTACTCAGATTTGGAAAGGCAAAAAGTAGGCAGGAAAGGTTTGAGAGTCTGACAATTGTTTAAAAGACAAGCTAATGTTTTTACACTGCCAACATATGCATTTGAGAAAATTTTTTAAACTTGTGTTTTTTGTCTCATTCACATGTACTGATTCTCATGCTGTTTCTTGCTTTGGGCACAGAGGAAATCAGAAGAAAAAACATAAAAACTACTCTCCCAGCTATCTAGGGAATCTGCTTTGTGATTTAAGGTCATAGCTCTTTTCAAAGCTAAAATACCAGACAGTGCCTGTGGAATCAGAGAGGATGAAAAAAATTAGATCTTTATCAGTATGTGGAAGAGTGTGTTAAAAAGTGAATTACCTTCTTCTGTTCCCAGTCTTACTTCACATCCCTCTACTGTTTTTCCAGGAGATAAGTGAAATGAAGTCACTCGGTCCTGTCTGATTCTTTGCGACCCTGTGGACTGTGGCCCATCAGGCTCTTCTGTCCATGGGATTCTCCAGGCAAGAATACTGGAGTGGGTTACCATTTCCTCCTCCAAGGAATACTTCCTAATAAATCAGTCTAACACAAACTTTTTACAAAGACTGTTCCTGGGGAACCTAATCTAAGATAAATGGTAGGAATAATTCATGAACAAATGCTAGCGTCTAATGTTAAAAACTTTGGCCACCTCATGCGAAGAGCTGACTCACTGGAAAAGACTCTGATGCTGGGAGGGATTGGGGGCAGGAGGAGAAGGGGACGACCGAGGATGAGATGGCTGGACGGCATCACAGACTCGATGGACGTGAGTCTGAGCGAACTCCGAGAGATGGTAATGAACAGGGAGGCCTGGCGTGCTGCAATTCATGGGGTCGTAGAGTCGGACACGACTGAGCAACTGAATTGAACTGAACTGAATGATAAAAATCTAATTATTGAAGGCAATAGGCCAAATTTATAAATATTCATCACTAGGATATTAAGTTAGAGAAGTACTGGAGTTCCAGTACTCTTGCCTGGAAAATCCCATGGATGGAGGAGCCCTGTGGGCTGCCTTCTATGGGGTCACACAGAGTCGGACACGACTGAAGCAATTTAGCAGCAGCAGCAGGATATTAAGGGCTAATCATAAATAGTATGAATGAAAAAAGTAAATTGACAATAATTTACATTACAAAAATCAAGAAAGAGTCACAACTGAAAATCTTGATCAGTTCAAGATACTGTTACTATTAATAATAGTGTTAGTCATTCAGTTGTGTCCTACTCTTTGCAACCCCATGGACTAGCCCACCAGACTCCTCTATTGTTGAATTCTCCAGGCAATAATGCTGAAGTAGATTGCTATGCCCTTCTCCAGGGGATCTTTCTGACCCAGGGACTGAACCTGGGTCTATTGCTTTGCAAGCAGATTCTTGCAAAGCATCTCAAACCATCTCAACTAACACACACTGATAACAAACCATAATTTCTGAAAATTGTAAGAATTATAATAATTTTCATGTTTGTATGTACAGTAGGTATCTTATAATATTGTCAAAGCACTGTGTAGCAAATAGGCCTCTTTATAGAAAACTGAATTAGAATTCTCAGTAAACTCTAATGTACTGCTTGTATTATTCCTTAATTAGTAACTTAGTATATTACTAGTAATAATCTGGATCATATCTGAAAATGAAAGTCTATATAATTACACATACTTTGCTTATAAAAATCAAAGAGAAGACTTCCATTTGTTTTAATCAGTTGATGTCTCATTTTGCTTAAGAGAATACTAAGGACTGTCTCGTGATAGTCACTTAGCATGTCTACATATCTTTGTCCATAGAAATGACAGAGATTTACAAATGACTTTCAAGATGAATCCATAGTAATAACAGTACTAATAGCCACTATTTATTGTGTGCCACTACTGTTCATAATGTTCTGTATATATTTACAACTGCCCAACTTGGTTAGATCTCATCAGCCCATCATAAAATGGAAACACTGGGGTTTGCGGACCTCAAATAACTTTCCGTAGATCACACAAACAATGTGATCTGACCTTATGTTCATGCTTTTCCTATGAAAGTACACATATTAAATCTTTGGTATTCTACCAATCAATCTTATACCCATGTCCGAAGAAGAAAAGAGAACACATTGGCAACATACGAATCTGTATCACTTTATTTTCTAAGAGCTAAATTCTGGATTGTGGTAATTTCTAGAGTTTTGCTAAACAATATATACTTTCTGGAAGTCACTCTAATGCTTCTTAAGGAAATTAATAAAAATTGACCTAAACTAAGGAGCACTCTCAAGCCTATAGCTTATATTTAAAAAAAATATATATTTAGTCCCTTGGCTGATGGTGATACAAAACATTAGCAATGGACCTGAAGTGAGGTCCTGGCATTCTACTCTGGGGAATAAGAAATGACATTCCAGGGTTCCTTGTGATCTGAAGGAGGCTTCCCTGGTGGTTCAGCGATAAAGAATCCACCTGCAATGCAGGAGAAGGGGTACATGGAATTTCTGAGTCAAGAGTTTTCTGTGTTTGTTTCTGAAATAGGTTTTTTTTTTTTTCAAATGAGCAATGATTGTTCTAAAATCAGATGACAAACATGTCCAATCCCCTGTCTTCAGAGAATCTTTCCTAACCACCTAACGTAATGTGCCAGAATACGCTATACTCTATTACTCCATTTTATTTTTTTATAACCCTTAAAAAAATGTTTATTGAACACTCATTATATATCAGGATCTGAGTATGTCCTAAGGATCTGGGCATACAGTATTTGACAAAACAGAAAATTGTTCTATTTATAAGATGAGGTGTATACATCTATTAATTGTATGTCATCTCTTCCTTTTGGGAGACTTTGTATTATTTATAGCTCTGGACACATAATAGGTGTTGAATAAATATTTGTTAAATTACTAGAAAAAGTATAAATCTGCAAACCTGCATGCAGGTTTTTTTAAAAAAAAATAAGCTAATGAGCTAAAGTTGAATCTCTCTTTCCTTCCACACCCTGTTCTCCATGAAAAACAATGATCACTAGCTCTAATCTTCCTTTATAAACCATAATTTTATTGGAAATATTGATGAAATGACTTATCCATCATCCTTACTTTAGGTGCTTAAGAAAATATGGGAGATTACTTAGGTATTTTAAGCACTCGATGGTTTGGACTAAATAGCAATATGAAAGGCCATGATACCTGGAGTCAAGGACATTGGATGGTATAGTGAAGAGATCTCTAAATTATAACATCAGTTCAGTCGCTCAGTCGTGTCCAACTCTTTGCGACCCCATGAATCACAGCACGCCAGGCCTCCCTGTCTATCACCACCTCTCAGAGTTCACTCAGACTCACGTCCATCAAGTCAGTGATGTCATCCAGCCATCCCATCCTCTGTTGTCCCCTTCTCCTCCTGCCCCCAATCCCTCCCAGCATCAGAGTTTTTTCCAGTGAGTCAACTCTTCACATGAAGTGGCCAAAGTACTGGAATTTCAACTTTAGCATCACTCCTTCCAAAGAAATCCCAGAGTTGATCTCCTTCAGAATGGACTAGTTGGATCTCCTTGTAGTCCAAGGGACTCTAGATGACCTGAATTCAACTTCTAACCTTGGTGCATACTAGTTGGTTGGTTTGTAGCAAGTCGCTTAAATCCTCTGAGCCAAAATAATTTAGCATCTGAAAAAATGTGTATAGGCCTGACTGCTTAAGCTACTGTACTGGTAACAGTAAGGAAAAACTTATGAACTAGACAAATCTGAATCTCTTATCAGTGGCAAGAATAACCCAAATGTAACTTAATGTCATTATACTGCACTAAAGCAATGAAGAATTCAAAATTATATCTGCATTGTTGAGGAGCTATCTCAAATTCAGGAAGGTCCAGAATGCTGTTGCAGATACAACATAAATATAAACATAACCACTGAATCTGGCTTTGGATTGAAACAAAACAGACTGCTGATCATATGGGGATTTAAAAGAAGGATGGCCTTAACCAAGAATGTCTTTCCTTCTGGTGTATCTTACTACCTGATATTCTACTAGTAGAAATGTTTCAACCCACTGTTACAGAATAATTCAACAAATGGAGACTCTGGACTAAAATGGTAGAACGAATACATACATTTTTTTTTTCTTTACAAATATCTTGCTAAAACTATAGTAAAGAGACTTTCTTTATTACAAAGACATAAAGAGAAGTACTTCTGGAGTGATGAAAAAATAGCCTCTCAAACCCCATTTCTATATAAAAGCACAAGAACACTGGCAAAATTTTTCAAAATTAACTTTTTTAGAACTCTAGAAATTATGTAACAGCCTAAGGAGCATTTATTCAAGGGGAAAAAAACACCTCGATATAAATAAAAATAATGAATGTGGCATTTTCACTTACCCTAATCTCATCATTTTCCCTCAGGTCTGTATTAGCCTTGAAAACCAGCAACAATAGCTGTGAAAACCAGAAGCTTAGTAGTTACTAGAAAGTGTGAAATTCCCAGAAAAGCCCCATTCCTAGAGAATTGTCACCAGTTGACTTGGCTGGTAGCTCTCTGGTAGAGCCCCATTCAGTAAAGTTGTTTTTATTTGATCTTATTCACAGATCCTTCAGTGAGGAAAAGTCACATTATCAGGGTATTTGTCAAAAACAACCAACAATAATTGTTTAACATTGCAGTTACCTGAGATGGTGATTCCATCTGGGGCAAACATGAAGCTGACTAATATCCCCAGAAGATGCTGAAAATCTCCAATATATTCCTGTGGATCTGGAAGGCCATACGTATGGCTTAAAACTCAATATTAAAAAAACTAAGATCAATATTAAAAAAACTAAGCATCTGATCCCACCACTTCATGGCAAACAGAAGAAGAAAAAGTAGAAGCAGTGACAGATTGTATTTTTCTTGGGCCCCAAAATCACTGTGGACAGTGACTGCAACAATGAAATTAAAAGACGGTTGCTCCGTGGAAGGAAAGCTATGACAAACCTAAACGACATGTTAAAAAGCAGACGCTACTTTGCCAACAGAGGTCTGCATGGTCAAAGCTATAGTTTTTCCAGTAGTCATGTATGGATTTGAGAGCTGGACCATAAAGAAGGCTGCATGCTGAAGAACTGATACTTTTGAACTGTTGTGCTAGAGAAGACTCCTGAGAGTCCCTTAGACTGCAAGAAGATCAAATCAGTCAACCCTAAAGGAAATCAACCCTGGATATTCACTGATGCTGAAGCTGAAACCAATACTTTGGCCCCTTGATACGAAGAGTTGACTCATTGGAAAAGACCCTGATCCTGGGAAAGACTGAAGGCAGGAAGTGAAGGGGACGACAGAGGATGAGATGGTTAGATGGCATCACTGACTCAATGGACACGAGTTTGAGCAAACTCGGGAGATGGTGAAGGACAGGGAAGCCTGGTGTGCTGCAGTCCACGGAGTTGCAAAGAGTCAGACACAACTGAGTGAATGAACAACAGCATCACTAGCATACCTGCCCTGTGAGAAAAACAGGTGGAGGTCCTTCAAGCGGGAGTGAGCAAAGCGTATAGAGGTGGTGACGCTAAGACATCCTAAAGTGGCCACTGTGCATCAGACATTAAGGAGCACCATCTAGTTGATTACAAAGACACACTGAGAACAGAGCTTTGTTTTCTGATTAAACAGCTTTTTCATCTAGTGAAATCACTAGAGGAGGTTTTCTGAGGAAAGGGGGTAACCAAAGAAAGAAATGAGCTCTAGGAAAAGGATCAGTTCCGTTCACTTCAGTCACTCAGTCATGTCCAATTCTTTGTGACCCCATGAATTGCAGCACGCCAGGCCTCCTTGTCCATCACCAACTCCCGGAGTTCACTCAGACTCACGTCCATCAAGTCAGTGATGCCATCCAGCCATCTCATCCTCTGTCGTCCCCTTCTCCTCCTGCCCTCAACCCCTTCCAGAATCAAAGTCTTTTCCAATGAGTCAGCTCTTCTCATGAGGTGGCCAAAGGACTGGAGTTTCAGCTTTAGCATCATTCCTTCCAAGGAAATCCCAGGGTTGATCTCCTTCAGAATGGACTGGTTGGATTTCCTTGCAGTCCAAGGGACTCTCAAGAGTCTTCTCCAACACCACAGTTCAAAAGCATCAAATCTTCAGCACTCAGCTTTCTTCACAGTCCAACTCTCACATCCATACATGAACACAGGAAAAACCATAGCCTTGACTAGACGAACCTTAGTCAGCAAAGTAATGTCTGCTTTCCAATATGCTATCTAGGTTGATCATAACTTTCCTTCCAAGGAGTAAGCATCTTCTAATTTCATGGCTGCAGTCACCATCTGCAGTGATTTTGGAGCCCAGGAAAATAAAGTCTGACACTGTTTCCACTGTTTCCCCATCTATTTCCCATGAAGTGATGGGACCAGATGCCATGATCTTCGCTTTCTGAATGTTGAGCTTTAAGCCAACTTTTCCACTCTCCTCTTTCACTTTCATCAAGAGGCTTTTTAGCGCCTCTTCACTTTCTGCCATAAGGGTGGTGTCATCTGCATATCTGAGGTTATTGATATTTCTCCCAGCAATCTTGATTCCAGCTTTGTTTCTTCCAGCCCAGGGTTTCTCATGATATACTCTGCATATAAGTTAAATAAGCAGGGTAACAATATACAGCCTTGATGGACTCCTTTTCCCATTTGGAAACAGTCTGTTGTTCCATGTCCAGTTCTAACTTTTGCTTCCTGACCTGCATACAGATTTCTCAAGAGGCAGGTCAGGTGGTCTGGTATTCCCATCTCTTGAAGAAT
>SJYC01031814.1:0-10871 GCA_006408675.1 Madoqua kirkii | reverse complement strand
CCCACTTGACTTCACATTCCAAGATGTCTGGCTCTAGATTAGTGATCACATCATCATGATTATCTGGGTCATGAAGCTCTTTTCTGTACAGTTCTTCTGTGTATTCTTGTCACCTCTTCTTAATATCTTCTGCTTCTGTTAGGTCCAGACCATTTCTGTCCTTTATCAAGCCCATCTTTGCATGAAGTGTTCCTTTGGTATCTCTAATTCTTGAAGAGATCTCTAGTCTTTCCCATTCTGTTCTTTTCCTCTATTTCTTTGAATTGATTGCTGAAGAAGGCCTTCTTATCTCTTCTTGCTATTCTCTGGAGCTCTGCATTTAGATACTTATATCTTTCCTTTTCTCCTTTGCTTTTCACCTCTCTTCTTTTCACAGCTATTTGTAAGGCCTCTCCAGACAGCCATTTTGCTTTTTTGCATTTCTTTTCCATGGGGATGGTCTTGATCCCTGTCTCCTGTACAATGGCACGAATCTCATTCCATAGTTCATCAGGCACTCTGTCTATCAGATCTAGGCCCTTAAATCTATTTCTCACTTCCTCTGTATAATCATAAGGGATTTGATTTAGGTCATACCTGAATGGTCTAGTGGTTTTCCCTACTTTCTTCGATTTGAGTCTGAATTCTAACTCAAAAAATATGTAGGGGAAAAATAGGTAAAGGAAAATCCCTGAGGATGACAGTTTCATAGCAAGCTTAGAAATCATTCTATCCAGAGGAAACCAAGGATAGAAATTACCATCAGGGTAGCTGCCAAGAGTAAACTGAAGTTATTAGATTTGTTAGTTTATCTGATGTAAAATTTTATTTTGTGAAAAAAATATATTAAGGTATTGGAAAGTGTAGGAAGAGCTGTAATATGTACGAAGGAAAATAAAGAGAAAAAGATACACTTTGCCAAAAATATTTTGGTTCATTCTTTCATTTGATATCTCCATGTAAATTTATAATCTTTCAGATGAAATCCACAGCTGATACATTATTTGATATAATATTTGAAAATAATAGTCTGATAGGCATAGCATTTTTTTATTCTTCTAAATTCAAAGCTTTTTATCATTATCAAGTCAGGTCAACAGAAATCCATGGTACTGCACTGCCTTATGTTTGCAAATTTTATTTAAGTGGCCTTGGTTTTATTTAAGCCTTTAGAGCTTGGCCATCATGAGTTTCTCTGTCTCTCACTTCATAGTACTCATTTGTCATGTCGTTGCACTATGAACACATTTACAAAGGGGCTTGATTTTGTCTTTTTATCATAGGCAGACATACAGCCCTCTTAAGAAATTTTTGTTGTCTCATTCACCCATTAAATAAATAATTTTTGAGTTTCAAATAAGTGTCAGGTCCCCTACTAGATTACTAGGGTATGCATGTCAGGGCTTTTGGAGAGCTAGGAAATCATAATTTGTTCACTTCACAGTTAGCAAAGAGCAAACATTGGTTTTTGAAATATTCATATTGTTCAGGAGGCAAGAATTTACACTAATAATATTATCTATTAATACAATAGGAACAGTAGTTATTGAAACAGAGCTTTGAATTTGTATATGCTACATTTTTAAAAGAAAGTCATTTAATGAAAGTAGAATATTTATAAATTCATAGCATGTTATCTTTTTAAAAATAATCTTTAAATCTTATTGGTTAATGCATCAGACCATCACCAAGGTTAAACTTGTGTGATTGCCATGCAGGTGGGCAAATTGCACATGCTGAAGGAAATAGACCATGTCAGATATCATCGTTGAAGCCTGTGTGGGCATCAGAGCAGACTAGAGTTGGCAGTAGAAGAAACCAATCAAATTCTCAGCTGCTCTGGCTTGGAGCCACGCTCTAAGCTCTCTTCCTAGGGAGAAGAACCAGTCTCACCTCTGGCTTCAACTTTCCCAGGGAAGGCTAAGAGGGGAAAATGCCAACTCTCTTTCCAAAGTGGGGTGAACACTGAAAATAAATAGATAGCCAATGGGAATTTGCTATATGGCTCAGGAAACTCAAACAGGGGCTCTGTATCAATCTAGAGTGGGATGGGGAGGGAGATGGGAAGGAGTTTCAAAAGGGAGGAGATATATGCATACCTATGGCTGATTCATGTTGAGGTTTGGCAGAAAACAGCAAAATTCTGTAAAGCAATCATCCTAATTAAAAATTAACTAAAAAAAGATCAGATATGAGAGGAAAAACCCTAATATTCAAAGCCTCTTCTAGCACCGTTTTCCTTTTCATTTCCTCAAATTTTTCTGGAGCCTTGTGCTTATCATACAGGCAAATGTTTGCTACACAAGACAGGAACTGGGATCTTCCTCCCAACAGGTTCCTGAAAAGAAGGTGGGAAGCTATGCTTTTCCCCATGCACTCCCCCAACCCATTGATCTTTGCATTGATTTCATACCACCTTGGACTTCTAGCAAAGCACAAACTCCGTTATTAATGGGCTAGTTTCCTAATGCAATAGTCACCTTGTATAGTTTTATACTAGGACTTGGTCAGTAATTAAAGGCACCTTGAAAGGAATGGGGGAGAGTGGTGAGGTTGAGCTGGGGCAAATAGGGCATGGATATGCGTGTGCCCAGTTGCTTCAATTGCGTCCATCTCTTTGCTGCCCTATAGACTGTATCCTGTCAGGCTCCTGTGTCCGTGGGATCCTCCAGGAAAGAATACTGGAGTGGGTTGCCATTCCCTCCTCTAGGAGATCTTCCTGACCCAGGAAATCAAACCCACATCTCTTATGTCTCTTGCATTGTAGGTGGATTCTTTACCCACTGTCACCTGGGAAGCCCAAGAATAGGGCATAAATCATGTGATTAAAAAAAAAATCTGAAATGTATCCTCTTTCTCTTCCCTTATTTTCTCTTAGCTACACCCTCCATTCCTTCCATAATCACCTTTCCAGGCTCAGAAAAAAGGCCTGTGAAAGACTGATTTTCTAATTCTCTTTCAAAACAACCTCATGCAATGGCAACCCACTCCAGTCCTCTTGCCTGGAAAATCTCATGGATGGAGGAGTCTGGTGGGCTGCAGTCCATGGGGTTGCTAAGAGTCAGACACGACTGAGTGACTTCACTTTCACTTTTCACTTTCATGCATTGGAGAAGGAAATGGCAACCCACTCCAGTGTTCTTGTCTGGAGAATCCCAGGGATGGCGGAGCCTGGTGGGCTGCCATCTCTGGGGTCGCACAGAGTCGGACGTGACTGAAGCGACTTAGCAGCAGTAGCAGCAGCAGGCTAAAATAAATGATTGCTGGTTTCATATATGACACAAGCTATCCTCTGAAAATACCCCGAAACGTATCATTTGTTTTGCTAAACAAAAAATTAAGTTTTAAAAGGGGTATCAAAGAGCATACTCTTATTTATTTTCGTCTAGCATAGTTCTGTGATGTTTTTTATAATGATACTACTACTAATTATTATTATTATTAAGCCTGGATTTAAATAAACTCAACCCCTGGTTAATTCATAAACTTTGGTTTGCCCCCTCTTTTTTGGTGTGGATCATGTCAATCATATTAATATACTTTGATTTTAATATTTCCTTAGAAGGAGGATGGTGCTTTCATGAATTACGAATCTAATTCTATCTACATTTTAATATTAGGGTTGTATCTTTATTCTAACATAACATTAAAGATTTTGCTAGGGAAATAGAGGAATGTTTTGGCAGGAATAAGTTTTTGAATCAGATAGATCTGTGAATCCTAGTTCCACCATTCAATAGTTAGGTTATCTTGATCCAATTGCTTATCTTCTCTGAGCCTCAGTTCCCTCATCTGTAAAATGGGAGTAAAATTCACTTATTCCAATAGTAGTTTTAAGGGTGAGTTAAGAATGTAAAGTGCTGTGTGTGATGTTCAGCACACAGAATACTCAATACAGGTTTATCCCCATTCCTTAAACTTACTTCCAATGCTAACCACTCCACAGATGTGCTATTAAGCCCTAGTCAAGACATGGCTACAGAGATGTAGGCAAAGAATGCTTGAAATAAATAAAAGTTTAGTTAGGGACATATGTTTTGCACCAACTAATTACAATTCAAGGCAAACTATGTTCAGGCCTATGGTAAAGGCATATCAAAATTTATGGGACCACTATAGAGGAGTACTCCAGGGAATATGGTTCTTGGAAGAGATGATAGAAGAGGCAATAACAGAACTAAGACCTTGAAGTGTGGAGACTTTTGCAGGTGGAAAAGAAAATTGGAAGTGGATTCCGTGAAAAGCAAGCAATACAGCTACAAAGATGTAAAAGTGGGGAATGCTAGGGGATGCAGAGAAACCCCAATATATGCAACCTGGGCTGTGGGAAAGGAGTTGAGACTGAGGCCAGAATGGGAAAGACCTTGAATTCACTCCTAAGGACATATGAATGTATGGACAATTAGGAGAAATGAATTTTTTTTTAATGAACACTAGAGCATCCTTACAGAAGCATGAATGAACACTAGAGCATCCTTATGGAAGTAAAAGCTCCCAAACAAATGTAGGGTTATAGCCACAGAACTCTGCATCAAGCAACTGCCCCTTTCATATGATAGTGGATAATAACAGCTTCCGTGCTACTGGAACAGACTCAGTCAATTAAGAAAAGTACTGATTGCCGGCTGCAGAATATCCCCATGGTGCCAAAATGTCTGTGGAGTAGGTGGGGAGGGGGAGGGAAGGTGTGATAATTAAAAGAATTGTTACTTGCGCTATCACAGGAGCCAATGTGTTAACTCTGCATGCTGGGAAGCTAGAGTGCTCCCAGCTGCCACAGGGAGGGAAGATGTGGTTTGATCCCTGGCACCACTCATTGGGACAAGATGAATCACAAATGTGTTAATATTGAGGTTCCATGTCATAATGTGCCAGATGGAGGTGGTTACATCTCTGATTGATTGCCTCCTGGCCAAGACAGGGGTTTTCCAGAAGGCGAACGTCTCCAAATTGGCATTGGAGCTCTAGGGATCAGCAGGTCTTTATTTTGGTCAACGTGGACCTGACATTCTCGACTTTATGAAGTGTGGCTACCCCAAGACACAGGCAGCCAGAAACAGTATGTGGATGAGGAAAGATGTGATGAGGGTGTGATATATGGAAGGAAGAGTTTTGTGCTGGACCAAGCGTGGCTGTTAATGAATCTGTGTATGCACTGGGAAGAAGGGGGGTGGAGTAGGGGGTGGGAAGATGCCCTAGACACCCTGCTTGTGAACGAATAAACAGCCAGAGAGACGAAAAGAAAGAAAAAGAAGAGAAAGAGCAGGGAGGGACTGCTTCCCAGGCTCAGACCCCAAATCCCCACAACAGATGAGCCTGTATGCCAGGCCGAGGCCACCAGGCAGAACTACGGAGCAGAGTAATGCAGGGTGACCTTCCCGCCTGTTCCGTTCCTTTCCATTCACCCCGAACGTAACCACCCAGCCCTTTGTTGTTGTTGATTTTTCTCCCCATTGCAAGCTTCCGACTATAAACAGCCAACTACAAGGGCAATAACTGTGGTGTCCTACTGGGAGCTAACGCAGCCTCTCGTGCAGGCGCTGGGTCCTAATACAGGACAGTGAATAAAGCTTCATTACAGAACAATGGAGTTAGCTGCCAGAGCCTACAGATTTGAATAAACAACAAATAAGCAACATCTGCTCCAGCATATGTGTATGGTAAAAAAAAAAGTCACAAAATAAAAGAATTTGTAAATGCCAAAAGCAACACGAAGCTGGCAGTGCTACTGTAGAGTGAATTTTTAATTGCACATGCAAAGAGGCAGGCTGTGGGTATTAGTCTCACATATGTCTTGTTGCTGCCAACCTGGGAGTATAGATGAATTTAATTAAATAAGGATTATCCCTTCTCCCCAGTACAATTACTTATTTATAACAATGATAAAATTGCCTAATAAAAAATTGTAATATTTCAAAAACAAGCCTAGAAAACACCCTGCTTTCTGTGTAAGTCGTTCAGGGCTGTTTGAGTTTGAGTGTGCCTCTTAAAATTAAGTCTTTGCCTACTGCCAACGAAGGAAAAACCAAACAGTAACCCTTATCATAAAGCCTGCTGCAGTTAAACAGCCAGAGATGGCATTATGGAGAAATATAAAGAAGGCACAGAGCAGCATGGGAATTGGCTTTCATGGGGTGTGCAGAAAATTAAGCAATTGGACTCAAATTGAGGCCAGGTGACTGAGCCAAGGGACAGAGCCACTGAGACTTGCGCTGCACCAGTGTCCTGATCCTAATCTGTCTTGTGAACAGGCAGTCGCCAGCAATCCATTCCCTTCGTTCTGGCTATCCTCTTCCCTGTGCATTGACTCCCCCCCAGCCCCACCAAAAAAAATAAAAATAAAAAAATAACACCACCTAGCCAAGCAAACAACAAAAGAGGTGGGCACTCCAGCCCCTCTTCTCAGGGCCAACAGGGCCCATTTTTACCTTCAAGTTAGCAAGTCACAGCATTGGGGAAGCCAGTGATAATAATCCAGGTATGAAAGTATGGATGCCAAAGTTGGTTCTCATATAGGAGGTTATCATAGAAATCAGTATCTTCCAAGTGTCATGATCTAAGTTTTATCTTGAGCAACGCTGTTTCAGTAGACTGTCTGTAAGAGCTTATCATCACAGGGGTTCTGTCAAAGGCAATTTAGAAGGCAACCAGAAATAAGAGACAGTCAGAGGCTCTGAGATGTGTGGCCGTGGGCAGCCGCACAGTCTCTCTTTATCAGTTAACCCATCTGTATAATGGGAATGATAATGATAGAATTCACCTCCAAGGGAGGAGTCTGTGAATTAATTGATGGAAAGTCCCTGGAAGTGTGCTTGACACAGAGTCAGCCCTGAAATGTTGCCAAGAAGTTAAAATGATGCTTTATCAATGCACTCAGATCTGTGCTTGGCTGTTGCTGGGACGTGAGCAGCTTTCAATTCATTTTTTGTTTTCTGCTTTTGACACTTAGCACAATTGTATTTTAATAATTAATTGGTTTCCTAAATCTTGAAAGCTCTATGAGACTAGTTCTCTTTGGGTTCCATTTGTATCCCCAGTACCTAGAGCAGATTCATATATGTATAAATACTCACTGAATATTTGTTGAATGAATTTAGTATGGAAGCAGGAGTAGATCTGAATTAAAAAGATCCTGCCTTGAATTTTGGTCCTTGCCAAAAGCTTAGTCTAGTTACTTAATTTCTTGACATCCTATTTTTAAAGAGGAAAGAATAAGGGCTTCCCTGGTGGCTCACTGGTAAAGAATCCACCTGCCAATGCAGGAGACGTGAGTTTGATCTCTGGGCCAGGAAGATCCACATGCCTTTGGGGCAACTAAGTTCATGTGACACAACTATTGAGCATGTGCTCTAGAATCAGGAGCTGCAAGTGCTGAAGCCCATGTGCCCTAGAGCCTGTACTTTGCAACAAGAGAAGCCACTGCAGTGAGAAGCCCACGCACTGCAACTAGAGAAAAGTCCACACAGCAACAAAGACCCAGGACAGCCAAATATAAATAACTAAGTAAATAAAAATTTTTTTTAAAGAGGAAAAAATAGTGTGATAATTGCATTAAGTGATGTAATTAAAACTGCTTGCTAAGTCTCTTCAGTCATGTCCGACTCTGTGTGACCTCATAGATGGCAGCCCACCAGGCTCCCCCGTCCCTGGGATTCTCCAGGCAAGAACACTGGAGTGGTTGCCATTTCCTTCTCCAGTGCATGGAAGTGAAAAGTGAAAGTGAAGCCGCTCAGTCGTGTCTGGCTCTTAGCGACTCCATGGACTGCAGCCCACCAGACTCTTCCATCCACGGGATTTTCCAGGCAAGTGGTGGGGTTGGGACACTGCAAATCTGTGTGTTGATGTAATTGTTAATTAACAAGGAACTGCTTCTTAATAGTAATTGCAATTGACTGGAATATAAAGTTCAGCAACTGATTCCACATATATTCAGGTAAACCAGCTTTCTGAAACATGTTGCTGCAATGTGTACAAAAGCAAAGTAAATTGTCTACATTACTTGTACTAAATGCAACTTGAAAAGATTGAAGAGCAATTTATACATTTAAAAAGAATGTACAAATTGGATATATTCATATAAAATATTGAAACCCATACAAGTGAAATCATTAAAAATACCATGTATTACATTTTAAGGTGTATTACATTATGATGTATTCCATTATAAGTCATTATACTCTGCCCATAATGCACTGCTGCAACATTAAGTCTCCGTGAATTAGAACTGGCAACTCTTTTGGCTCAAGCAAGAGAAGCCTGGATGGTAAAGACCATTGTGGGGAGGCAACATGTATGTATGGGATTCCCCAGTAGGTAAGGCACTGTGCTAGGCTTGGGAATACTGGGTAAATAGGACAAAATTCCTACTCCTAAGAAGAACACAGTTTAGCACAAGAGAGCAAGTGGCCAAGTTTCATCCACATTCTTCAGTGTGGAGGTGTCATTCATCAAGGGCAATAACAACAAAGGGAAGTGGTTATTGGTAGAGGAAAAAAAAACGAGAGAGAAAGATAGCAGGGACTGTGGAATTTGTCTGCCTAATGAAGGAAATGAGCCATTTTTGCTGATTTCTAAATTAGAATTCTAGCCTCTTAGAAAGAACACAGGAAGAGGAAGAGAGAGAAAAAGGAGAAGGAAAGAGGGAAAGAAAGAAAAGGAAAGGAGGAGATCGGAGGGAAGGGAAAACCTGAGAGAGAATAGACAGATTCTAATTTGGTGGTAATTGATGAGAAAGAAGGCCAATCAGGATATAGGATATGAAAGTTACCTTTTCCAAATCTGCTTTGGAGCAAAAATTCTACTAGCAAAACATTAATAATTTAGTTTTCTCTAAGTCCCCCAATATATTTAAGTTGTAAACATTAACATTTAGGACTATCTTTGTTGAATAATCATTCTGCATAGTCAAATTAGAAAATATGGATAAGCAAAAGAAGGAAAAGCCATATGTAATAAAGAGGAAGAGAGAGAAAAAGGAGAAGGAAAGAGGGAAAGAAAGAAAAGGAAAGGAGGAGATCGGAGGGAAGGGAAAACCTGAGAGAGAATAGACAGATTCTAATTTGGTGGTAATTGATGAGAAAGAAGGCCAATCAGGATATAGGATATGAAAGTTACCTTTTCCAAATCTGCTTTGGAGCAAAAATTCTACTAGCAAAACATTAATAATTTAGTTTTCTCTAAGTCCCCCAATATATTTAAGTTGTAAACATTAACATTTAGGACTATCTTTGTTGAATAATCATTCTGCATAGTCAAATTAGAAAATATGGATAAGCAAAAGAAGGAAAAGCCATATGTAATTCTATCATCTAGAGATTATGTCTGTTGATATTGTGATCTCTCCCTCTCTCTGTCTCTTGATGGATCAATAGATTGATTTTTTATTGCTGTGGTTGTCAGAGGGCTAAGGGTTAGAAACTTGCTTAAAGCATTTAAATTTGTATGACATAAAAGGTAAAAAAATACAGAAAACAAACATTACCTGAAACTTATCACCATGAGATAGTCACCAAACTATCACTTGTAGTTTGTCTCATATGTAATTTTTATGTATATTTTATGGATTAAACACAAAATTTTATATAAGCAAATTGAGATACTTTCCTGCTTAGTTCAGTTCAATTCAGTTATTCTGCTGCTGCTGCTAAGTTGCTTTAGTTGTGTCCGACTCTGTGCGACCTCAGAGATGGGAGCCCACCAGGCTCCCACGTCCTGGGATTCTCCAGGCAAAACACTGGAGTGGGTTGCCATGTCCTTCTCCAGTGCATGAAAGTGAAAAGTGAAAGTGAAGTTGCTCAGTCGTGTCTGACTCAGTGACCCCATGGTCTGCAGCCTACCAGGCTACTCCATCCATGGGATTTTCCAGGCAAGAGTACTGGAGTGGAGTGCCGGGAGCCAGCATGAGGAATCCCGCCCATGGCAAAGGTCATGAGGAAGGAAGCCCGACAAAAGGCAAAGGCGTGATCTGGCTTTAGGGGTTCCCCCTGAGTTTTCCTGAACATCTATCCCCAAAAACCATAGTCAGCCTATTTTATTGTACTGTGCTTTTCCACTCTTCTGACATAGGAAATGCCAGGTCAATGAATCAAGGCAGATTGGAAGTGGTAAAAGAAGAGATGGCATGGGTGAACGTTGACATTCTAGGAATCAGCAAACTGAAATGGACTGGAATGGGTGAATTTAACTCAGATGACCATTATATATACTACTGTAGGCAGAAATCCCTCAGAAGAAATGGAGTAGCCATCATGGTCAACAAAAGAGTCTAAAATGCAGTACTTGGATGCAATCTCAAAAATGACAGAATGATCTCTGTTCATCTCCAAGGCAAACCTTTCAATATCACAGTAATCCAAGCCTATGCCTCAACCAGGAACACTGAAGAAGCTGAAGTTGGACGGATTTATGAAGACCTACAGGACCTTTTAGAACTAACACCCAAAAAAGATGTCCTTTTCATTATAGGGGACTGGAATGCAAAAGTAGGAAGTCAAGAAACACCTGGAGTAACAGGCAAATTTGGCCTTGGAATGCAGAATGAAGCAGGGCAAAGACTAATAGAGTTTTGCCAAGAAAATGCACTGGTCGTAGCAAACACCCTCTTCCAACAACACAAGAGAAGACTCTAAACATGGACATCACCAGATGGTCAACACCGAAATCAGATTGATTATATTCTATGCAGCCAAAGATGGAGAAGCTCTATATAGTCAACAAGAACAAGGCCAGGAGCTGACTGTGGCTCAGACCATGAACTCCTTATTACCAAATTCAAACTTAAATTGCAGACAGTAGGGAAAACTGCTAGACCATTCAGGTATGATCTAAATCAAATCCCTTATGATTATACAGTGGAAGTGAGAAATAGATTTAAGGGCCTAGATCTGATAGAT
>SJYC01031813.1:0-23673 GCA_006408675.1 Madoqua kirkii | reverse complement strand
CTAGTAAAGTAATGCTCAAAATTCTCAAAGCCAGACTTCAGCAATACGTGAACCGTGAACTCTCTGATGTTCAAACTGGTTTTAGAAAAGTCAGAGGAACCAGAGATCAAATTGCCAACATCCACTGGATCATGGAAAAAGCAAGAGAGTTCCAGAAAAACATCTATTTCTGCTTTATTGACTATGCCAAAGCCTTTGACTGTGTGGATCACAATAAACTGTGGAAAATTCTGAAAGAGATGGGAATACCAGACCACCTAACATGCCTCTTGATAAATCTGCATGCAAGTCAGGAAGCAACAGTTAGAATTGGACATGGAATAACAGACTGGTTCCAAATAGGAAAAGGAATACCTCAAGGTTGTATATTGTCACCCTGCTTATTTAACTTCTATGCAGAGTACATCTTGAGAAACGCTGGACTGGAAGAAACACAAGCTGGAATCAAGATTGCCAGGAAAAATATCAATAACCTCAGATATGCAGATGATACCACTCTTATGGCAGAAAGTGAAGAGGACCTAAAAAGCCTCTTGATGAAAGTGAAAGTGGAGAGTGGAAAAGTTGGCTTAAAGCTCAACATTCAAGAAACGAAGATCATGGCATCTGGTCCCATCACTTCATGGGAAATAGATGGGGAAACAGTGTAAACAGTGTCAGACTTTATTTTGGGGGGCTCCAAAATCACTGCAAATGGTGACTGCAGCCATGAAATGAAAGACACTTACTCCTTGTAAGAAAAGTTATGACCAACCTAGACAGCATATTCAAAAGCAGAGACATTACTTTGCTGACTAAGGTTGGTCTCGTCAAGGCTATGTTTTTTCCTGTGTTCATGTATGGATGTGAGACTTAGACTGTGAAGAAGGCTGAGCGCCAAAGAATTGATGTCTTTGAACTGTGGTGTTTGAGAAGACTCTTGAGAGTCCCTTGGACTGCAAGGAGACCCAACCAGTCCATTCTAAAGGAGATCAACCCTCAGATTACTTTGGAAGGAATGATGCTAAAGCTGAAACTCCAGTACTGTGGCCACCTCATGAGAAGAGTTGACTCATTGGAAAAGACTCTGATGCTGGGAGGGAATGGGGCAGGTGGAGAAGGGGATGATAGAGGATGAGATGGCTGGATGGCATCAGGGACTCGATGGACATGAGTCTGAGTGAACCCCAAGAGATGGTGATGGACAGGGAGGCCTGGCATGCTGCGATTCATGAAGTTGCAAAGAGTCAGACACAACTGAGAGACTGAACTCAACTGACAGTCTCTGGAAAAATTAACTTAGAGCTCCAGTTTACAGTCTCCTGCATATAATAAGAGTGTTTCAATCCAAAAACCCCTCTGATGGCTCTCTAACTTGCCTTACCCGGACTTTTACAACTATGCATGTGATTGTTTACAGCTCCCCCAACTGTGAGTGGCATGGGAAGCCTAAAACATAAAGCCTTTCAAAGAGTTAAAAGTTATTAGAGTAGTGCTGGTGTAAGATTTCACTGTTGAGCCAGTGCTTGTTGCTAAATTCCCATATCTCTTATCCACTGTGCACCTGGGAGCACATTTATAACATTGTTGGAATGTAAGAAAACACAAGTGTAGCCTTGAAACTGACCATATCAGACTTTTGAGCTAATTGGTTCTTTCTTTGTTTTAACTTACTGCACCTTTCCTTCATGAAACTGTAACTTTGATACTTTCTGAGGCTGACATAGATTAAAAATATAAGGAAAAAACACTTCAAGGGAAAATAAGTTTTCTGGTTGAGCAGCTTTTATCAGAAGAGGGTTAAAATGTTTCACAGGCCTTCAAGGCCAGAAGATAGTGTACACAACATCAATTTGTGGGAAAAGTATAAAATCCTTTTAAAAAATAATGTTATTGGGGCCTCGCTCACTGAAGCAGCTTGGTCTCCCTGCATCTTCTTTATTTTCTGGCTGAATTCCCATCTGGGGAGTGGAGGCTTACCATGTCTACTTACTTGCCCTGCCTTCTAAGACCCACGTGAAAGGGACCCCAAGGCGAGGCACCCTCCACTATTCAGACGGGCGCTGATGGCCTAACATAGATGGTGCAAACCTCTTGTCTCAAGGTTCTATTAGTTTTACACGTAAACCAAGTTATTTAGCCTCTTTTCTCCACTAATTTTCCTACTACACTCTTCTTTCCTAATCTAATCTTATACTTCTAATTAAATAAATCTCTCCTCGCCGACTCCGTCCACCCTTCGAATTCCCTGGACCACCGGGGCTGGACCCCGGCAAGCAGTCATGTCCGACTCAGCAACCCCATGGACTGCAGCCTACCAGGCTCCTCTGTCCATGGGATTTTCCAGGCAAGAATACTGGAGTGGGTGCCATTGCCTTCTCCGAATTCAGTTGCTCTGTCATGTCCAACTCTTGTGACCCCATGGACTGCAGCATGTCAGTCTTCCCTGTTCATCACCAACTCCCGGAGCCTACTCAAATTCATATTCATTGAGTCTGTGATGCCATCTAACCATCTCATCCTCTGTCGTCCCCTTCTCCTTCCACCTTCAATCTTTCCCAGCATCAGGGTCTTTTCCAATATGTCAGTTCTTCACATCAGGTGGCTGAAGTATTGGAGTTTCAGCTTCAGCATCAGTCCATCCAATGAATATTCAGGACTGATCTCCTTTAGGATGGACTGGTTGGATCTCCTTGCAGTCCAAGGGACTCTCAAGAGTCTTCTCCAACACTACAGTTCAAAAGCACTGATTCTTCGGTGCTCAGCTTTCTTTATGGTCCAAATCTCACATCTGTACATGGCTACTGGAAAAACCTTAGCTTTGACTAAATGGACCTTTGTCAGCAAAGTAATGCCTCTGCTTTTTAATATGTTGTCTAGGTTGGTCATAGCTTTTCTTCCAAGGAGCAAGCGTCTTTTAATTTCATGGCTGCAGTCACCATTTGCAGTGATTTTGGAGATCCAAAAAAAAAAAAAAGTCTGTCACTGTTTCTATTGTTTTCCCATCTATTTAGCATGAAGTGATGTGACCAGATACCGTGATCTTAGTTTGCTGAATGTTGAGTTTTAAGCCAGCTTTTTCATTCTCCTCTTTAACTTTCCTGTAGGAACATGCAGTCTGCCTACAATATGGGAAACCTGAGTTGAGAAGATCCCCTGGAGAAGGGAATGGCTACCCACTCCATATTCTTGTCTGGTGAATGCCATGGACAGAGGAGCTTGGTGGGCTACAGTCTATGGAGTCACAAAGAACTGGACATAACTGAGTGACTAACACATTTGTTTTTGTCTCGTGACTCTAAGTCTGTAACCACTGTCATATAAAATACCACTTGTATTCTAATTTATCACTGCATGACACCCAGAATTATTTATTTAAACTATCTTCTATGTTGGATATCTAGGCTAGTTCTAACTTTTCACATTTCTTGTTTTAGGATGACATTCTAGAGGGTACACACAGCTTAGAAGGAAAACCATTTGCATTATTTCTGATACGTATTGTGTTATTGCCTTCAGAAAACAATGAGTATTCTTGCCAGTGTGAGATCATTATGATTTCTTATACTTCCATCAATTTAGTAACTCATTTGTCTATTTTCAATTCAGTTCAGTTGCTCAGTCGTGTCTGATTCTTTGTGATCCCATGAACTGCAACAAGCCAGACCTCCCTGTCCATCACCACCTCCCACAGTTTACCCAAACTCATGTCCACTGAGTTGGTGATTCCATCCAACCATCTCATCCTCTGTCATCTCTTTCTCCTCCTGCCCTCAATCTTTCCCAGCATCAGGGTCTTTTCAAATGAGTCAGCTCTTTGCATTAGGTGGCCAAAGTATTAGAGTTCATCTTCAGCATCAGTCCTTCCAATGGACACCCAGGACTGATCTCCTTTAGGATGGACTGGTTGGATCTCAGTCCAAGACACTCTCAAGAGTCTTCTTCAGCACCACAGTTCAAAGGCATCAATTCTTCTGTGCTCAGCTTTCTTAATAGTCCAACTCTCACATCCATACATGTCTATTTTAGTGTAATTTAAATTTATATTTCTTAAATTACTACTGAGGTTGAAAATTGCTTCATTTACCTTGTTTTGTCTAATAAAATTCCTACTGACACCTTTAAGTTTTTAAAAAATTAATTAATTAATTAATTAATATTATTATTTGGCTGTGCTGAGTCTTTGCTGCTTTGCTTGGTCTTTCTGTAGTTGCAGCAAGCAGGGGCTTCTCTTCATGGTGATGTGTGGGCTTCTCATGGTGCTGGCTTCTCTTGCTGCAGAGCACAGGCTCTAGGCTCTTGGGCTTCAGTAGTTGCAGCACTCAGGCTCAGTACTTGTAATCATGGGCTTAGTTGACACATCCATACATGTCTATTTTAGTGTAATTTAAATTTATATTTCTTAAATTACTACTGAGGTTGAAAATTGCTTCATTTACCTTGTTTTGTCTAATAAAATTCCTACTGACACCTTTAAGTTTTTAAAAAATTAATTAATTAATTAATTAATATTATTATTTGGCTGTGCTGAGTCTTTGCTGCTTTGCTTGGTCTTTCTGTAGTTGCAGCAAGCAGGGGCTTCTCTTCATGGTGATGTGTGGGCTTCTCATGGTGCTGGCTTCTCTTGCTGCAGAGCACAGGCTCTAGGCTCTTGGGCTTCAGTAGTTGCAGCACTCAGGCTCAGTACTTGTAATCATGGGCTTAGTTGCTCCGTGGTATGTGGAATCTTCCCAGCCCAGGGCCTGAACCTATGTCCCCTGATTGACAGGAGGATTCTTGTCCACTGCGCCACCAAGGAAATCCCATCTTTGGTTTTTGTTAAATTTTCTCACATTGGGAAATATTTCAAACATGAGGAGTTAAAAAAATAACACAGCAAATGTCTATTCCTTGTAACCATCCATCAGTTCTATTAAAGTGAAACATTTTGCCATAGTTATTCATACTCCAGATTTTTCTTTTAAAGGAAACACTACTGATAAAGTGGAAGCCCTGGGTTTATGGTGTCCTGATTCCATTTCCTCAGTCCTTCCTTGCTTGTCAGTTAACCAAGATCCTGAATTTGGTGTTTATATTTTTCCTTGCATATTTTTATGCTTTTATTTAAGTGCACTAATACATAACAAATGTTACTAAGGCCACTATATTTTTTATGTATTTATACACCCGATTGTGATTTGTTTGCTTCCACCTTATATTTGTGATATTTTCCCATGTGGATAACTTGTTTATTATCACTGCTGTGTATTATTGTACTATATAACTATATTACTTTTAACATTCTTGTTATTGATTTGATTGCCTTTACATTGTTTTCCGTTTCTCATTATTTGTGTTGCAAAAAAAAAAAAATCTTATACCTTCATTCTTCTGCATATATGTGAAGATCGCTCTAGGGCATCTACTAAAAATGGAATGGATGAATTAGAGACTCTGTATTTTAAACTTTACTAGGTTTTGCTAAATTGCTTTGAAAACTGCTTTGCAAAATGGTTGTACCAATTTACAATCTCATTGGCAGTACGTCCTCCCTTTTCTCTACAGGCTTACCAACATTTGCTAGTATGAAAATCTAAAAAATTTGCCAATATTTTGGATCTAAAAACATATCTTATTTAAATTTATCTACTCCTGATTATAATGGAGTGAAGCATTTTTTCTTCTTTATTGGCCACCTTTTCTTCTTTATTGGCCAAGTCCATTTTTGTTTAGTCTTTGCCTTTTTCTTATTGACTTTTAGACATTATTAAATCTGAGAATGAATATTTTGTTGTATATAAATTGCAAGTATCTTCTACTTCATGACTGGTCTTTGAACTTTGGTTATCCTATCTTTGGTGAACCAATATTAGTAATTATAAGGAAGTAATCAATATTTCTATTTACAGGGTCATATAGTTAGTATATACTTTTTGAGTGTCCTGTTTAGGAAATTGTTTCTTACTGTGAGGTCATAAATGTAACCCTCTGTATTTTCTTCTGTAAGTTCTTCTATAAGTACCAAAGTTTTGTCTTTCACATTTAGGCCTTTGTTCTACTTGGTATTTATCTTTGTCTATGAGGCAAGCCGGAGTAGGCAATGGCACCCCACTCCAATACTCTTGCCTGGAAAATCCCATGGATGGAGGAGCCTGGAAGGCTGCAGTCCAGGGGGTTGCCGAAGGTCGGACACGTCTGAGTGACTTCACTTTCACTTTTCACTTTCATGCATTGGAGAAGGAAATGGCAACCCACTCCAGTGTTTCTGCCTGGAGAATCCCAGGGACGGGGGAGCCTGGTGGGTCTATTGGGTCGCACAGAGTCAGACATGACTGAAGCGACTTAGCAGCAGCAGCAGCATGAGGAAAGCCAAGGCAAGCCAAGGGTTTAATTTTCTATCTTATCCATATGAATGGCCGATTCAGTTCATCCTTTCTCAACTGATTTTGAAATGCTCTCTCTGACTTATTATTTCCATGTATATAGGGGTTGGATCTGTTTCTGATCTGTTTTGTTGGTCATTCGTTTTATTTTAGCAATGGCACAGAGACAATTACAATTGTGAAAGTGAAAGTTGTTCAGTCGTGTTGGACTCTTTGTGACCCCACAGACTATACAGTCTATGTAATTCTCCAGGCCAGAATATTGGACCGGGTAACCTTTCTCTTCTTCAAGGGATCTTCCCAACCCAGGGATCGAACCCAGATCTCCAGCATTGTGGGTGGATTTTTCACCAGTTGAGCCACAAGGGAAGCCCAAGAAAACTGGAGTGGGTAGCCTATCTCTTCTCCAGGGGATTTCCCGACTCAGGAATCGAACTGGGGTCTCCTGCATTGCAGGCAGATTCTTTACCAACTGAGCTATCAGGGAAGTCCTATGTAATAAATCTATTG
This sequence comes from Madoqua kirkii, assembly GCA_006408675.1. Lineage (NCBI taxonomy): Eukaryota > Metazoa > Chordata > Mammalia > Artiodactyla > Bovidae > Madoqua > Madoqua kirkii. Next base: position 16,822 of record SJYC01031813.1, on the reverse strand, counting down.
ATTTCTAGTAGTGCAAATTCATCCTCCATGATCCTCATAATTATCTTAGCTTTTCTTTGCCCTTTACTGGTACTTATGAATTTTAGGACAATTTTGCAAGTCGTACCTACAAAAACCTTATCAGAAATTTTATTAAATCTGTGTTGCATTTCTAGATTAATTGGTAAAGAGTTAATTTATGACATTGAATTTTCCCATTCATGAACATAATTCTGTTTTTATTTATGTCTTCATTATGAAATATGGTAATAAAGTATAATTTTTAATAAATATTCTGAGTCTTCATTTAGATATATTCCAAGGCACTTTTATAGGTTTATTGTTTTTGTCAAAGTTATGAAATTCTTTTTTTTCTTTAATGATCTCCTTTGGTTATTGCTGATGCATGGGAATAATACTGATTTTTGCATTTTGCTCTAGAATTCAATGAGCTTGATAAATTTAATTATTCTAATAAAACATCTATCTATTCCCTGGAGATTTCTATATAGGTAGTCATGTTGCCTGCAAATGTGAAGAGTTTTTAAGTTTAACTTCTGCATGGAGAGAAAAAAATGAAAGTTATCTAATCTTCTTTTAAAAAGTGAAGATAACCTTAAATGTGAAGCTGCAGAGTGTCTCTCAAAAGAATACTGTCAGCTTTTCTTATTAATATAAATAGAAAAAAAAATCCTCTCATATCAGTAAATCAAATATATCACTTGACCAGGTGGGTTTTTCTCTAGATTTATAAGGAGTGTATTTTAACATGTTAATAACCAAAAGGAAAAAGTCATTTCAATAAAGACATTCCAAAAGACATTTTATAGAATGTACTTATATTCTTGACTTAAAAAGTTCTGAGGGGTCTAATAATATGTGCTCATCATTCACAGAATTTACAGAATTATCTGAAGTGGCCGACCACGTCACAGTTGGCTTTGTCACACCAGGAACAATGAGAAGATCTCTAAGCCTGAGACAGAGACACACGCACACAAAACACATGACTGTGTATGGGATGGAGTGGGAGGAGGCTCCTATTGTAAGCAAACTAGAATCAATGATGGGAGCCATTGGCTGCACAAAATGGAAAGAGCAGATGAGCCATGAGCCTAATTATCCGACGAAAACAACTTGAAAATATATTCTGTATCAGAATTTGTTGTCCGTGGCATTCTGAAATTCCCCCTGTACAGCTGAGAGCTCTTACTTGTGTTTTATTTAAATTTGAACACGTGTCTTTCTTTCATTTGGGAAAATTATATCCTATTATTGCTTAAGAATTCCATCCCATGCATTTTCACTGTTCCTTTCTTCTGAAATTCCTATTAGGTTGACACTGGACTTCCTGAATCCATCCTTCTTTTTCTCTTTTTTTCCACCTGAATATTTATTTCTACTTATTTATTTGGTTGTGTCAGGCAGTATAGAATCTTTATGACATGCAAGAAATTAGAAAGTTTATTCCCACAGATTCTTTCTGAAAAAATTAAGAAAGAATAGATTTTGGCATGAACAAATAAAACCAAGGGACTAAACAGGGTGTAAGAAGCAACCAAAGATATAAATGACAAACTTACATAAAATAATATATAAGCTGGGTTTAAGGCTCAGGATTTAAATTTAAATTCACACTATATAATACTATCTTTCATTTATGAACACATACAGATAAAGTAAAATATACAGCCAAAGAAGGAATGATACATTGCAAATTCAGAATAGTTTCCTCTGGAGAATGAGGAGTAATAGGCTTGGGATGGTGTCCAAAGGGGGTTCAATTATATAGGTAATGTTTTCTTTCTTAAAAAAAAAAAGATAAAGACTTTGAACAAATATAGGTAAGTGTTAACATGTGTCAAATCTGGGTATTGAAAACATGACTTATTACATGCATATTTATCACTTTATTTGCATTTGAATATTTTCAGGATTATTTTAAAGGGAGGCTTAGAATTGCTGGAATAGAGAAAGCTTGGGTAGATAACCCCTTAAAATATTTTGTCTGTGGTGAAAGAGCTGAGGGGTCGGGCAGATATTGGAGTGGGTTGTGGTATCTGGGATTTGTTTATGGAGGGATCTGATAGAGGGGAGAGGTTGAGCCACAGAGCAAGGAGGGCTACCTGTAGGAGGAAGCATTTGCCTTTCTACCAACAGGAAGTCACTTCTTCCCCTCGAACATGAGGAGGAAAGACAGAGATGCAGACATTAGGGATGAAGATGGGTTTACAGAACATGATGGTGAGCTTATAAAGCAATTTTCCCAAGGTGTATTCTGTTTTATCAGTGATATACAAGTTAAAATCATCATCTAAAAGAAGAGAATAATGTCATTTGTGAGCAATATAGATGGACCTAGAGATTTTTATGTTGAGTGAAATAGGTCAGACAGAGAAGGGTCTGCTTAAAACCCCCTGGACTGCATACCTGACTGAACCCAGGTAAGACCTCCATATGAACTTTCAGATTTAAACACAAACCTGCACCTGATGCAAAGAACTGACTCATTAGAAGAGACCCTGATGCTCAGAAAGACTGAAGGCAAAGGAGAAGAGGGCAGCAGGGGATAAGATGGTTAGGTAGCATTACCAATTCAATGGCCACGAATCTGAGCAAACTCTGGGAGGTAGTGAAGGACAGGGAAGCCTGGTGTGCTGCAGTCCATGGGGTCTCAAAGAGTCAGACACGACTTAGTGACTGGACAACAAAAATAACAACAACTGATATCTAAGATCCCTGCTGATTCATCCTGCCACCTACCAACCTGGAGCGTGCTTTGTATCTTTTTTGCTGTTTCCTTGTCCTCTGTGTATGAAATCCAGGCTCCAATTTCACCCTGGAAGCTCCCAAGATTTCAAGTCAACAGTTATATCATCTGCCTTTTCCCCCCCAAATGTTTAGCATCTATTTTGGTGCCCCCTCCCAAAAAAACCCCCAAAACATTGTGTTCTCTTTTATATCATATTCTGTCATTTTGGAAGTGTTGATCATAACTAAAATCAGAACTGAATCATGACCTTTATGAGAACAGCGACAGGGTTGGCCCTGAGCACAGCATGGAAGCCCAGTGTTTACTGATAACAGATGAATGTGTGACATCGTTATTTTCTGCAGGATGACCTTTGACACCAGAAAGTCATTCAGGAAGCTGAAAACCTTCCTTTGAAAAACGCAGAAAAGTCTCCGGTGACTGAAGATGTGGGGCTGTCAGTCCCCTGGACCCTCCCGGGAAATCTGCACCTCAAAGTCACATGGTGGGCTGTCCATTCCCATGGGCAGACTCTGCCCGAATAGAAGTCAATATCTTTAAATGAGACAACACAGCAAGAGTTATACTTTCCTATAAACTTGTTTATTGGTTTTCTGAAAGGCGGCCAGGTGGGGGTGATTTGCCAGCCTAAATAGATTAGCACTTGATGGAGCATCGTCTTCCACCTTCCTTAAAGCACACCCTGACCTCCTCTTTGCTTTCTTTTTTTTCCTAGCACTTAATATTATAGATGGTGGTGGTGGTTTAGTTGCTAAGTCGGGTCCAACTTTTGCAACCCATGGACTATAGCCCACCGGGCTTCTCTGTCCGTGGGATTCTCCAGGCAAGAATACTGGAATAGGTTGCCATTTCCTTCTCCAGGGGGTCTTCCACACTCTATATTTATTTGTTTGTTTCTTTGTCTGTCTTCCTTCACAGCAGGGATTTGTGTCTCATAGACAGCTGGGTCCTTTGTGCCTCAAACAGTGCCAGGCACATAGTAGGCAGTCAAAACATAACCAAGGAAGGGATGAATGGATGGATGAATTCGTGCCTCTGTCAAAAACCAGCAAAGACTTGGTGATGAGTGAGCGACGCACAAGGGTGAGTGCAGCTTCCCTGCTCATGGTTCTCTCTGGCATCACATGGAACAAGCATGTTAGGTGCTCCCAGCACAATCCTGGGTCCAGCTTTGATTTCAGCCTGAGTCCTGGGCAAGCTCACGTTGACCTTGTTCATGTGTGATGGGGAGGACCGTTCCCCTTCTTCCTTGGAGTCTTCTCTGATACATGGGAACCTGGTGGGTCTGGCCATGTGCACCCACAGAATACCTAAGCCAACATCTCGAGGTGACCCTCCACCTACAGGAGGCGGGCTGGACCTGGTGGATAAAGGCTACAGCATTGTTCTGCTGATGGCCCACTCTAGAAGTGCTCCGTATCTAGAAGCTTCTCTGCATCTCAGGAGGTCCTGAAGAATTAGTCTCCCTTTGCCAGCCCTATAGTGTTTTTTCTTTTTTTCTTCTTCCCCAAGTCACTTTTCTTCCCCCATCATTCTTGCTTCCTTGGCCACATACCATACAAACTACCTTGTCTTGGGGTTTGCTTATATTGAACCTAAAGTTGAAACAGGAGGGTGTTAAAATTCACCAAAGGATGAGTTACAGACACAAACTCCCTCGCCTTGCCTCTCCAGAATTACTGTTTGAACATTAGATTAGGAGTCAGAACTGAGATTCTCCTTTTGGTTTAAGAGAGCTTTTGACTCACCGGGTGGTGTCAATGCAGTGAAGCACACTTAAGGCCCCATCCTGAAAGTCACCTCACTTGTTGATAAACATTTCTCTGTGTCTGACTTAAGACTTCTCATTTTCCTGTGAATGGGAACACTTTGGAGCTGCCAAGTCCAGGGCATTTCTCTTCATGCCATTTCCTAGTAAACTTGGGTTTGTTCTTGTTCACAGGTGCACAGCTCAGATGGTACACAGAGGTGGGAGGCAGAGAAAGCGGTGTCCATCAGAGGCCAGACAGGGTTTCCACCCTCCAGCTGATGGCAACTGAGATGAGATGAGTCTGGCCCTGGGGTGTCAGCTCCACTTCCAAAACCCCCCTACTCGAGGGTCTTTCCAACTGGGTTTTAGGGAGCCTGTTTCAAAAGTGTAGGATTTGGGTTTCATTTCCCCATGATTGACCTGTTTCAGATTATTTGGGAAAAAAAGCCATTCACCAGCTCAGAACTATTTAATGTCAAATCCAACCATATAGAATCAGTGCGTTATTTGTGCTCCTGTCTCCTCATGACTCTGCCTGAGGCTGCTCCTATCACCATTTTGTATATTTCTGAACATGTTAGAGATGTGTCTTTGATAAGATACCTTAAGCATTGGAATTGAAGAAGAGTCCAACCCACAAACGCCTACTCAGGTGAGATTGCAAAAGTTAATGCGTGTCTGGACCCTGTGTGTCACACCTGCCTGTGTTGATAGTGATGCTCTGATCAGCTGTGTGATAACAGGTCCTGTGCTGACAAACCTGTATTGTTGGTTTTGGGTGTTTGTCGTCTAAGTTTCTTACTTAAAAAAAAAAATTAGATATTGTTAGTGATCCAACTTTCTGCTCTTCCTCAAGCAGCCTTCTGGACAGTTTCCCTTCTTGAGTTTGTTGACCCAAGAACATCAAAAGCAAACAACAAACAAATCTATCATTTACAGTGATTTTCTTGTGAAATTTTGACTTTTCCACACAACCAACCAAAACGTGGAGAACAAATGGATTGCTAAAGCTGATACGTAAGGGCAACTCTTGGCCTTCAGCTCTGATTTAAGATATTCTCTCTCTTTTTTATTTTTTGCTGTGGACCATTTTTAAAGTCTTTATTGAATTTGTTGCAATGTTGTTTCTGTTTTATGTTTTGGTGTTTTGACTGCAAGTTATGTGGGATCTTAGCTCCCACTCAGGGATTGAACCCACACCTCCTGCACTGGAAGGTGAAGTCTTAACCACTAGGCTGCCAGGGAAGTTCTGAGATATTTCTATTTATCAAAATTGCCTCCTTCTGTCATTAGGTAGCAGTGCATGTTTGCACTTACAAGTAGCTAATATTAGATACTGCTTTTTTTCTGTTTAATATAGTGAAGATCTGTGTAAAATCTAATTTTAAAGAATTCTTGCTGCTAAAAGAAAAATTCTGAAAACTGCTCATAGGCGTATTTCAGGGATAGAGTGAGTGAACTCCTATTCGTGAGATGAAAAAACATTGTCTCCTCAAAGTCTGATTGGCTATTACTTGCCACCTAGATTTATTCCCAATCACCCTTGCTCTTTTACTTCCCTTTAAAATCACTGGCCAATTAGTATTTTTCTACTGGTGTAGGTGGGGAGGAAAATAAATGTGGTACATCAAAAATTAAAAGGACATGATGAAAGATACATTGTTTAGTTGATGAACACTGTCTGGAGGTCAGATCACTGCCTATTTCCATTGTAGCAGGTTAAACTGGAAGACTCTGAGAGAGCTCTAGGGATGCAAAACAAACATGTACCTTGTTGCTTAGAGATGTTCCTTCATCCTCTACATTTTATCCTGAAGCAGGCGTTATCCTGAACATTTTTATTTATAAGCCATTTATCCCGCCTGTTTACCCTGAAGCCCATTTTTTTTTTAACAATTAAAAGATGAAGGCTAGTAGTTTAGAGCGCCCTCCTCGTTCCCCTCATCGCCCAGAACCTACACCGACATTCCTCAAGAGGCAAAAACTGCACACAGAGAGGCACAACTGTTATTTTTTTTGCATTTAAGCTGCAGGGAAGGAGGGAATATACATAAGTTCTTTCAAAATGAAAGAATGAAGTTCAGTGCAAATATGGCTAATGACTTTCAGATGCATATTACCTGTACAGCATCAGTTAGTCAAGAGATTTCTTTCTGACCATGAAGGAATCATACAGAACAGTCTGACATGGTCTCAGGTAAGCCTCAGGTGTCTGGATCCAAGGCCAGTCTGGACAATTTGGATACGTGGAAAGACATACGCACTGGATGAATATAGTACACTGGAAGGGAGCCAGACCCAGGGTGTAGTGGGCACTTGGGCTCAACTGGATTTCCATATATGGAGATCACTTACCCTCCGATTCAATGCTAACAGTTTATTTCAGAGCCAGTGATTTGGAACTTGAAATTTAGTCATGCTATAAATGATGCCCAGACTCTTTTTGCTTGTGCTTCATATTATCATTGCCCTGCAGAGAGCAATCCCAAATAAAACTGGAAATCGTGTTTGTGGTACAGAGAACACCATTCCTCTGAGCAGTCAGTTTGCTCTCTGTTCTCTGGGTAAGAAAATTGGGTAGGGCTTCCCTGGTGGCTTAGATAGTAAAGAATCTGCCTGCAATGCAGGAGACCTCGGTTCAATCCCTGGGTCAGGAAGATCCCACTGAGAAAGGAGAATGATAACTCACTTCTATATTCTTGCCTGAAGAATCCCATGGACAGAGGAGCCTGGTGGGTACAGTCCTCTGGGTCACAAAGAGTCTGACATGACTGAATTACTAACACAAAGCAGTAAAAGAAATGAAATAAAACTAGAAGGAGTATGTGGACAACGCTCCTATGGTTCTTAACTACGAAAGCAAAGCGTAACCTAATTGGAATTAGAAAACCCAGACTCTGCCACACACCACTCGAGGGACTCTGATAAGCTGGTTAACCTCTCCCTTTGGCTATGACGCGATGTCAAGCCTGTCCTGGGCAGATCCATAAGGCTGGTGAGAAGTGGGGAGCACTGCTGACTCTTTTCATCTGAAATGTGTAACTTAAGTGTCGAGTGGACTGACGACCATACATCCCCCTAGTCTGTTCTAGCTCCCAACCTCCAACATGACTGATTCACATTTCCTTCCTCAGATGCTCATGTCTCCTCCTTGGTCTCAGAGAACATGTGTTGTGTGCTCAATCATTCAGTTACATCCAACTCTTTGGGACCCCATGGACTTAGCCTGCCAGGCTCCTCTGTCGGGGATTTTCCAAGCAAACACACTGAAGTGGGTTGCCATTTCCTCCTATGGGGCTCTTCCTGACCCAGGGATGGAACCCGGGTCTCCTGAATTGAGCCACCTGGGAATCCCTGCTCAGAGAACAGAAGCAACCAAATGCCACCCCTCATGGCTCTCCCACCTACTCCACCCATCTATCTGCACCCGGACCCAAAGGCTCTACCTTTTCCCTGACGAGCTATTACAGTGTCATGTTCTTCTGGAGGATGCCCTATTTGTCCTCCCATCAAAGGTCTTTCCCTCCAAGAACCCACTGGATTTCAACTCCTCTTTCCTCCTAATGAGCATTGCTTCTTTAACGACTTCTCTTCCCTCTCCTTTATTGTCAGCTTTTCCCATCCACTGGCTCATTTCCGTTCAGCACATAAAGATGCTACATGTCTCATCTTACAAAAGCCTTTTTGGTCAACTCAAGAGGAATTGGGAATGGGAGGAGGGGGTGGTTGAATCTGTTGAGCTCAGATTCCTTTCTTGGACTGCACATCTCTGCTAAGTTTTTGTTTAGTTCCCAGGTACATCTTTTCTCCTTAGATATCAAGCTCCTTGATGATGCATTCCTTTGGTTCACTGGAGCCTTGTGGGTATAAGACATTCAATAAACACGTGCTGAGTGAGTGGACTGAATGATGGGATTTTATTTCATCACCAAAATGGCCCCAGCATTGCATATGCTGCTTTTCAGTCTTGCTTTTCTCCTAGTGTTGCCGTCAAGTTAGCAACTGGTTGTAAAGAAAGCGTCATTCCTGGACTGTGATGTCTCATGTCTACCTGGCCCCGGGCTGAGCTAGACTTCATCCCTGCAGGCAGACCATTGCTGCAGGACAAATGTGCCGTCCCCCCGGAGCAAAGTCCATACATGGCTCCCCACACAGAAGCCAGCAGGGAAGATGCAAGAGCGACAGTCAGGGTGCTCAGTGGGTCCTGCGCTGTGGATAAAGAACAATTCCTGACAAAATGAGGAGGTTGAAACCATTTGGAGATTAAAAAAAAAAAAATCCTGCCTGTCATTCTGTGGCATGGAGCTATATTCGCATTTTATCTGGTGGATATGATTCTCTTTGATCAGGTTGGCCTTTTGAAGGGATTTGGAGCAGAAAAGATAATCCCAACTTTGAGCATAAATCAGGGGCTGTGGGCTGATGGATGCCTGGCACTTTCTTATGATAATGTACGATTGGAGGATGGTGGAGGGGAAAATACCACAGCCTTATCTCAGCACAGCAGCCGCCAAGGCGGGAGAAAGAGACTTGAGTCCAAAGGGACGACGGATGGAGGCATGAGTAGGGCTTTTTTTTTCTTTCTTACAGAAATTGTGAAACTGAGTTAAAAATGCTCTGGGCCAAGGCCACAAATATAGCATTTCAGAACTTGCAAGTGGCAAAGAACCAAAATAACGTGGCCAAAGTTTCTGCTACCCTTCCTCTCTGATCTGGTTTGCTGTTGCTAAAATTTCAGGGATCACTGCATTCTCTTCTGGGGACCACTTAGGTATGAATGGGAGAAGAAGCCCTTCCCTGTGGCCTTTCCTGTTCTTGTTTTTGGGGAGGTGTATGCACGGGGCTCTGGGACCACAGGTTACTGTTAGAAGGACCTGGGTTGGGGTGGGTACCTGGGGCCCTGGGAGTACTGAGTAATTCTGCACCAGAGCAAATCGACCGCATCTGCCTATGTTGCCTTTAGTGCCTGGCGCCCCATCTTCATAACCACAAGGAAGAACCAAAATCATCCTAAACAGCCATGTTACCACCGATTTAATTTTCAACCGCCTAAATTCCAGTGTCTGGCTCAGGGCTTCTGGTGGCCTCTGTGACCCACGTCCACAGGAACCTCCTTCCTCTTACCAAGGTCAGGGAGATGACAGTGATGGGGAACAGTGTGCTTACTGGTTAGTCATGCCCGCTTCTTTGTGACCCCTGGCAGGCTCCTCTGTCCCTGGGGTTTCCCAGCAAGAATACTGGAGTAGGTTGCCATTTCCACCTCCAGGGGATCTTCCTAACCCAGGGATCAAACCCATATCTCCTGCACTGCTAGCAGATTCTTTACTGTCTGAGCCACCTGGGAAGCATTTCTGAACCTATACAGGTTTTAAAGTCTTTCCTCTCTGCTAACATGATACAGGCCTGCAATGCAAAAGTTCACACATTTCTTCTGATTTAATGAAATGGAGATAAACAACAAAGTTCTACTATATAGCTCAGGGGACTCTACTCAGTTTCCACTCTTCCTCAGTTGAATTGGTCTTCCTGTTCTCAGCGTCCAAATCCTCTTCATCTCTTCCATTTGAGGTTTCCTGTATTTTCACAGCTGGCCATAACCTTTCCTTTCTTACCTGCTCCCAACTCCCATGCTGCTTATAACATACTGTTTAAAGATTCTAGCTCACTTCTTAAAATTTTTATTTAGCATCATTATTTATGTACACATTTAAGCTCACTTCCAGGTTGTTATCTCTTTAATATTTATTGAAAAAAGTGTACAGGAGGTCAAAAAGTTTAAGAAGGAATTAAAAAAAATATATATACGAGACAACCCAAAATGTTTGTTGAACAATAAATAAATCATACATTTAGAATATTAATGGAAAGCCTCAACTCTCTGAAATTTAGCTTTATGTAAAATATCAAGTAATGTTGATCAAATGGCCTGCATAACCTGATAAAGTTGACCAATTGAAAGACGATGGAGAGGACTCTCAACACTGAACTAGGAGACAGGAGAACTGAGTTGAAGACCCTGATCTGTTGCTAACTACTTGGTAACTTCGGAAAATACATTTGACCTGTCATCTACTTTCCACTGCATCTTGAATAAAGTAACATGATTGGATGAGATGGTCTTTGAGGACCTAAAGGATGTCATGATTAAGGAATTCATTCAACAGGTTGTTTGGTAATTCAACACTTAGGATAGACTCATACCAATCAGTTTGGTTGACCTGTAGAATATTAGTGAATGGCCATCCAAGAATTCCACTGGGGAAAGGCCATGAAAATCTGCTCAGAAGGGGAAACTTCTACAAAAATGGCTAGAAAATCTAAAAGACCACACAAGGATAGCCATTCCTCATTACTCTGATGCTGAAGCAAACTTTCTCTCCCAAATCCAGTTGTGTTTCCCCCCTCCCCACCTTGAGGTCTTAAACATTGATTTAGAAATATTTGGCACTTTGAATTTTTGTTTATTGGCTACCTAAATAGTGTTAATACCATGAGCTATAGACCCATCAGAAACATGCTGCAGACAAATTAGTTGGATCATTTCTTGTTGCCAGCGCAGTTTATAACAACTTTAATGCCTGCAGAGTTCAGCCTTCTCTCAGATGCCAGGGCCAACTTTTTTTTCTTTCTCACAAGTCAAGGCTCATTAGATAAATAATTTTTTTCTTAGCCTAATAGACAGTGCTAACCTTGAAATTAATTTTATGGGCTAAAAGATAGTAGTGATGGCTGATTATTTGACACCACGATCCTGGCAGCAAATTAAGCATTTTTTTCTACCAAATATGCCTCATATATATTCTACAACTCTATGGATTTTGTTAGACTCAGAGTCTTTTATGAGGATGAAAAAAGCTAGAGTGTAGAGAGAGATGGGGTGTCCATTTCATTATTTATTTGTAGAGTCCTGAGCAAGGAAGTGGATTAATAAACATTGATCCAATTGGATATTGAGATGATGAGTACACCAAACAGTTAATGGACAATGTGGTTATTTCAATTATCTTAATTGATTAGATCAGGTTAACTGATTAACAATTTACTTCATTGCTTTCATATTTAATCATACTCTCAGTTCAGTTCAGTTCAGTGGCTCAGTCATGTCTGACTCTTTGAGACCCCATGGACTGCAGCACGCCAGGCTTCCCTGTCCGTCACTAACTCCTGGAGTTCACTCAAACTCATGTACATTGAGTCAGTGATGCCATCCAACCATCTCATCCTTTGTTGTCCCCTTCTCCTCCTGCCCTCAATCTTTCCCAGCATCTGGGTCTTTTCAAATGAGTCAGTTCTTCACATCAGGTGGCCAAAGGATTGGAATTTCAGCTTCAACATCAGTCCTTCCAATGAACTCCCAGGATTGATCTCCTTTAAGGATGGATGGACTGGTTGGATCTCTTTGCAGTCCAAGGGACTCTCAAAAGTCTTCTCCAACACCACAGTTCAAAAGCATCAAGTCTTTGGTGCTTAGCTTTCTTTATAGTCCAACTCTCACATCCATACATGACTACTGGAAAAACCATAGCCTCGACTAGATGGACCTTTGTTGGCAACGTAATGTCTCTGCTTTTTAATATGCATCATACTCTCAGTGACAACAAAACACAAAATCAAAGCCATTACCTAAATGGTTAGCTCATTCTTCCATTGCATATACAGGAAGTAATTTTACTTTATTTGGATGGCAGACCCACACTGACAGATCTTGTGCAGCCCTCGATGCTATGCATAATTTTAAACAATCAATGTATCATCTTTGAAATGAATTCCCAGTTTGTGCCTTCAGGGACACAATTGTTTATTAGAGAGAAGACTGTCACCCATGCAGTCAGCTTTACCTCATAACAAATTGCCTTGTGTTTGAAACTTTTCTCTTTCTATTGCCCTTAGGTAACATCAGTTACATTCTTCCATATCACTCACTCCCTCTAGCAATGTGTTCATTTTCCACTGACTTGACTCACTCAGGCACTTCACCCCCTGGTGTTTCCAAGGAAGCCTGAAATTAACACAGACTTTTCTAATTATTTAATCTATGCAGAGTAAACCATTCCTTCTTGTATATCCAGAAAACCATGTACATCTTCATCATCTGGTTCCCAAAGGTCTTCTCTCCTCATTAATCCTAAATGACTTATTCTTCAGTTTAAATAGAGGCATGCCAAAGTACAGGTCTAAACAAATGAGATGCGTGATTTTTCCATCCTTCAGAGCTGCTTTTGTGTCTGCTGTTTCTTAAACACAATCAGCTCCAAATAATTCTAAAGCCACAGAAGCATAATTTGGGATGGGGCACTCTGCTGCCTTTCAGCTGCCTCTGGCCTTGTGATGGTGTATAAAGATGTGGTGAGTACTACCTCAGCCATCTCCCTGCTATACTCCAGACTCATCTCTCAGCTTCTGTCTGACCATGCTGTGTCAGACGTGTCCTGTCAGTGTGTGTTGTTCCTCCTGGGTGTCTCTGACTGTCCTCTGGCTCAGCCCTCCATGGCTGTTACTCACACTGGTATTTCATCCATTTCTGCTTCTCTTCTCAGGGTTTATCCCAGGAGGGAAAGGGACCCAAAACACTGGAATCTCACATCTTTGTCCCCTCACTGTGGTCCCCATCCCTGCTCCTTCCGAGGACCTTCTTCAGCTCTCCATCAAGGGTCTACGACATATCCTTGAACTGGCATTGTGAAATTGGGCTTCCCTGGTGGCTCAGACGATAAAGAATCTGCTTGCAATGCAGGAGACCTGGGTTCGATTCCTGGGCCGGGAAGACCTCCTGGAGAAGGGAATAGCTACTTACTCAAGTCTTCTTTCCTAGAGAATTCCATGGACAAAGGAGCCTGGTGGGCTGCAGTCCATGGTTCTCAAAGAGTCAAACGTGACTGAGTAGCTAATACTTGGGCTTCCTCGGTGGCTCAGATGGTAAAGAATTTGCTTGTATTTCAGGAGATCCGGGTTTGATCCCTTGATTTCTAAGACACATTCTTGAGCTGGCATTGACTCAATCCCAATTACTAAGCCACATGGCAAAGTGGGTGCAGGAAAAGCCATTACCTAAATGGTTAGCTTATTCTTCCATTGCATATACAGGAAGTAATTTTACTTTATTTGGATGGCAGACCCACACTGACAGATCTTGTGCAGCCCTCGATGCTATGCATAATTTTAAACAATCAATGTATCATCTTTGAAATGAATTCCCAGTTTGTGCCTTCAGGGACACAATTGTTTATTAGAGAGAAGACTGTCACCCATGCAGTCAGCTTTACCTCATAACAAATTGCCTTGTGTTTGAAACTTTTCTCTTTCTATTGCCCTTAGGTAACATCAGTTACATTCTTCCATATCACTCACTCCCTCTAGCAATGTGTTCATTTTCCACTGACTTGACTCACTCAGGCACTTCACCCCCTGGTGTTTCCAAGGAAGCCTGAAATTAACACAGACTTTCTAATTATTTAATCTATGCAGAGTAAACCATTCCTTCTTGTATATCCAGAAAACCATGTACATCTTCATCATCTGGTTCCCAAAGGTCTTCTCTCCTCATTAATCCTAAATGACTTATTCTTCAGTTTAAATAGAGGCATGCCAAAGTACAGGTCTAAACAAATGAGATGCGTGATTTTTCCATCCTTCAGAGCTGCTTTTGTGTCTGCTGTTTCTTAAACACAATCAGCTCCAAATAATTCTAAAGCCACAGAAGCATAATTTGGGATGGGGCACTCTGCTGCCTTTCAGCTGCCTCTGGCCTTGTGATGGTGTATAAAGATGTGGTGAGTACTACCTCAGCCATCTCCCTGCTATACTCCAGACTCATCTCTCAGCTTCTGTCTGACCATGCTGTGTCAGACGTGTCCTGTCAGTGTGTGTTGTTCCTCCTGGGTGTCTCTGACTGTCCTCTGGCTCAGCCCTCCATGGCTGTTACTCACACTGGTATTTCATCCATTTCTGCTTCTCTTCTCAGGGTTTATCCCAGGAGGGAAAGGGACCCAAAACACTGGAATCTCACATCTTTGTCCCCTCACTGTGGTCCCCATCCCTGCTCCTTCCGAGGACCTTCTTCAGCTCTCCATCAAGGGTCTACGACATATCCTTGAACTGGCATTGTGAAATTGGGCTTCCCTGGTGGCTCAGACGATAAAGAATCTGCTTGCAATGCAGGAGACCTGGGTTCGATTCCTGGGCCGGGAAGACCTCCTGGAGAAGGGAATAGCTACTTACTCAAGTCTTCTTTCCTAGAGAATTCCATGGACAAAGGAGCCTGGTGGGCTGCAGTCCATGGTTCTCAAAGAGTCAAACGTGACTGAGTAGCTAATACTTGGGCTTCCTCGGTGGCTCAGATGGTAAAGAATTTGCTTGTATTTCAGGAGATCTGGGTTTGATCCCTTGATTTCTAAGACACATTCTTGAGCTGGCATTGACTCAATCCCAATTACTAAGCCACATGGCAAAGTGGGTGCAGGAAAAGAAGTGTATAACGGGACTGAGAGAAGATTCAAAGTCTTCTCTTGATCATATTTGCTTTACGGGTACAGGATACAGCGAGGCTCCAGTCTTACTGCATGACCACTCACTGGACATTGCATGTCCAGTCTCACTGCATGACCATGGCCAAAGCTATTACAACCGGTGACAGTGATCATAATAGCCTGTGTGTCTATTGACACAGCAGCAACAAACGACTGGCCACTTGGGATCCCAAACAGCATTTCGGTTTCATGCTGGGGACAATGCCTGTTGTACCTACCTCTGTATCCACAGCATCTGTAGGTGGCACGTATCAGCATTAAGTGTGTGGAATGAAGGATGCATGAGATAAACATAGAGGAGGGGAGAGCAGGAGAGGCAGAAACGAATGAAATAACCAATAACCAAACAGCTGTAACAGCACAGCTGGGAAGGGAATCCTCCAGCATGGGGGAAAAATACATCCCATTACCAGACCCCTGGAAGACAATCAACAGATCTCTAAAGAATTCTGACAAAGGTCCAGTCAAGGGCATGTCAACCACTCTGGAGTTCTACCCATTTTGCTTTTATTTCCCCTTCTTTTATGATATTCTTTCCCCACTGGCCAACAGATTGCAGCCTTAAGGTAAGAATATTTCACTTAATGTAAAACACTGGTTTTCAATACATCCACGTAACTGGAGATGTCCTATCAGAAAATCACACTCGGCAAAGCCTAGAGGATTGAGACAACATGTGTCCCACCTCTTTTCAGTAGACTGAAATCATACATCCCACATCCTCATTTCAACAATTAAAATGACACATTCATCATCTTCCTTCCTTTTGTTCTTGTTTCATGCTATCCTAGCTCCTCCCTGATCCTCTGGTGGATGGTGCTGAGAGCATCCCAAAGCAGGCCCACATGAATCCCGTATGTTTCCACTAAGCCATGTGAAATGCATCCTTGGGCCACAGGAAAGCCCTCCTCACAGTCTCCATATGTCCCAGTGCAGCCAACCCCAGGCGGCCCTGCCTCAAACAGTCTTGAGAGTGGAGTCGCTCAGTTGTGTCCGACTCTTTGTGACCCTATGGACTGTAGCGTACCAGGCTCCTCTGTCCACGGGATTTTCCAGGCAAGAGTACTGGAGTGGATTGCCATTTCCTTCTGCAGGAGATCTTCCCGATTCAGGGACTGAACCCGGGTCTCCAGTGTCTTGAAGTGGATCCTTATTTCCAGGGCTTCCAGGGCTCATTGTGTACCCCAGCCACCTCTCTTCTCCCCACCTGAGGAGGCCCCCATGTGACCAAGCTCTACCTCATGCTTTGAAAATTGGCAGCTTTCGACCCTGAGATCTCAAGCAACTTTTTACTATTTTGGTGAAGCAACCAAACTTTTGTCTTCCAAGCATGGCAGTTAGAAGGGGTGTCTAGGAATTAGAAGCAAGTGATTTTATCATGACAGCATTCATCGTTTGCCAAAATAGTTTATCAGCTATGCTCTGGCTGCGAGTAACTGAATACCAGAAAAAATGTTGCTTAAACACTAGGAATCCAGGGCCGGTGGGGGTCTCACAGATGTGGCAGGCCAGGTCACGCTCTCTGTGATTCCCTTGGTCTTCTCTTTTAGTCATCCACTGGTGGTCATAAGGCAATGGGTCACCTCCAAACTCGGAGATATTCGAAGTGGAGGTGGGGGCAGAGGGCTCCTCTGTAAGCAAGTCTCTCTCTCATCTATCAGAGCAGAAATTCCTTCTTGTAAACAAAGCTCCCTCTTTCTCCTGGTAGATTTCCCTTTGGGGTCCAGAAGCCACAACTTGATCATAAATCCATTCCCCAGTGTTCTCAGTTGTGAGATTCAGACACTGTCTTCT
>SJYC01031812.1:0-56572 GCA_006408675.1 Madoqua kirkii | reverse complement strand
GGGGGGGGGGGGGGGGCGGGGGGGAGGGGGGGGGCGGAGGGCGCGGGGGGCGGGGGGGGCGGGAGGGGGGGGGGGTTGGTGGGGGAGGGGAGGCTCTGTATCCACCATGTCTATTATTATTATGGTCTGTATTCTGATGGTTTGGCACGTGGGCTCTTACTGACCCTGAAAGCACTGCCTCTCCCAGGGTTCAGTGGTAAAGAATCTGCCTGCCAATACAGGAGACTCAGGAGATATGGGTTCGATCCCTGGGTCAGGAAGATCCTCTGGAGAAGGAAATGGCAACCCACTCCAGTATTCTGAAAAATCCCATGGACAGGAGCTTGGCGGGCTACAGTCCGTGGGGTCACAAAGAATCAGACATGACTTAGTGACTAAATAGTAACAAGAGAGTGAACGATTGGCTCCCTTTTCAAATGGAAACCTACCAATCCAGGACCCACATACCAACCACCATATGAGACCAAGGGGTCTCATACTTAGGCCATTATTTCCCTTCCTTAAGTATCCCAGGGCAGGTACCAGACAACCAGGGACAGTCCCTATGCCCCAGAGTCCACTGACACTACTCAAGTTAGCCAGTCCTAAATCTGCCTGGACTGTTCCTCCGCACAGAAGCTGCATCAGGGCTCATGCCCACAATCCATCCTTCTCCCACTGGCTTCTGATCAGCCCTGGGGCATCTCCAGGTGGCCTTTCCTAAAGGTTCCTTCATCTTGGAAGCTGTGAATGACAGATTCTCTTTTTTTAAAGATTTTTTTTGATGTGGACTATTTTTAAAGTCTTTATTGAATTTATTACAATATTGCTAATGTTTTATGTTTTGCTTTTTTTCTGGCCACAGGGCATGTGGGATCTTAGCTCCCTAACCAGGGATCGAACGCACACTCCCTGCATTGGAAGGCGAAATCTTAACCACTGTGCCACCAGGGAAGTCCTGTAAATTCTCTTTTTGATTGCATTTTTCCCCCTGATCTGCTGGCCTTACTGAACCTCACATTTTCTACGAATATACTATATTTTAGGACAAGCTCTGGTGACATCAAACCTTTCTGCAAGAGCTTTCCTCTTTTAGGGAAAAACAACAAAAGGAAGGTTCTTTCTTTCCACCTGAAAAGATTTATTCCGATTCTCCTTTGCTGCATGACAAATTACCTTATGATTTAGTAGCTTCAAATAATGATGATTTTATTATCTCTCATGGTTTCTGTGAGTCAGGCATCTAAGCAGGATTTGGGTGGACAATCCTGGCTTCAGGTCATTCACACGGTTGCCATCAGACATATCTGCAGCTATAACAGAATAGGCTGAAGAAGCTTGGTCAGCCATTGGCCTGTGTATTATCTCAGTTAATCTTTTGTATTCATCCTTTGAGACACACACTATTAATTAACATAATTTTATAGATGGGGACAAGGACTCACATAGTTAAGTAATTCATCAAGCTGATCCTGCTGCTAAATGGAATCATTACTCAGGGTAGCAGCCCTTCCTTACTTAAGTCATTCTACATCAAGTTAATTTATCCTGATGTCTTCATCACACACCCTGATGCCTGCAACAATCTTATGCATTCATTGGTCTTTGAGTAATTTGTCTCTCTTCTCCAGTGGAATGCAAAGTCCTTGAGAGCAGGGACATGGCTCCTCTCACTCACTTCTTCATCCCCAGAGACCAGAGCAGGGTCTGGCACATCGCATGTGCTCAGTGAGGAGCTGTTGAATGATGCTCAGACTTTGGGTTTATTCTGTTTTGACCAATAGCCTGATGACCCAGGTGGCACATGGGGGTCCCATCTACTACAACTCCAGACCCTAGAAACTGTCCCACCAGCCTGAAGGCTGTTCCTCCTCCTGATGCTCTGGCAAGTCTCTCTTTCCATCCTTAAATATTTCTCCTGAAGCTTAACCAGCGATTGTTGGGAGTTCAGAACCCATATCCACTCTTCTCCTTACTTCTCTTTTCTTTTCCAATTATTCTGAGTCCCACCTCTACCATGGTTATTAAGCTATGGCAGGCCTGGCACTTATGGCCCAAGAGATCCATGAAACAAAGCCCTCCTCCTTCATCCAGGACACCTGGAGCAGCCTGTAAATTATGGGTAGGCCAAAAAGTGCATTTGGGTTTTTCCATAACATCTTACAGGAAAACCCAAAGGTACTTTTTGACCAACCCAATATTTAGTGGTAGCTGATGGGCAGATAGTGTAGCCGGAAACTAAGTCTCCTCCACCATTATCTTCCCTTGGAGAAAACTGCCAGAAAAGGCTTAGTAGACACACACACACACATACTGTATCCTCTAAGCTTCATTGACACACACTGTTCACTTTCTGGATGGCCTGAGCTTCTTCTTGTAGCATTTGTTAAGTGGGAAAAATGGCTGGGCTCATTCCATTAGAGACCCTGGGGAGAGGACCCCAGACAGTCTGGCTCTCCCTTCTTCAGAAACACAGACACGTGAGCCCTTGGGGATCCAGCATCTATTTATGACAACAGAGTTGGAGGCCTGTGTGTGTGTGAGCCCTTCATAACAACCACTTTGTCTTGACAATAAACCTCTAATCCAACCTTTACTTCCCATAGAAGGGGGAAACCTATTTTCTTTTATGACTTTCAAAGTTGGCTTAAAACTCAACATTCAAAAAACTAAAACCATGGAAGCATCTGGTCCCATCACTTCATGGCAAATAGATGGGGAAAAAGTGGAAACAGTGGGAGATTTAATTTTCTTGGACTCCAGAATCACTGTGGATGGTGACTGCAGCCACAAAATTAAAAGACGGTTACTTCTTGGAAGGAAAGCTATGACAAACCTAGACAGCATACTAAAAAACAGAGGCACCACTTTGCAGACAAAGGTCCATCTAATCAAAGCTATGGTTTTTCCAGTAGTCCTGTGTAGATGTGAGAGTTGGACCACAAAGAAGATTGAGCACTAAAGAATGGCTTCTTTCAAATTGTGGTGCTAGAACCAGTCAATCCTAAAAGAAATCAATCCTGAATATTTATTGGAAGGACTGATGCTGGAGCTTCAATATGTTGGCCACCTGAAGAGAAGAACCAACTTATTGGACAAGACCCTTATCCTGGGAGAGTCTGAGGGCAGGAGGACAAGGGGGCGACAGAGGATGAGATGGTTGGATAGCATCACGGACTCAAATGGACATGAGTTTGAGCAAACTCCAGAGATAGTGGACAGGGAATCCTGGTGTGCTGCAGTCCATGAGGTTGCAAATAGTTGGACATGACTCAGTGACTGAACAACAACAAATGGGATCAGGGTTCCTGGCTCACAGAAAGGCATAGTTCTCCTAAGTTGTATCATCATGATGGGGCTTCAGACAGTTACAGAGCTTCCTTGAGGACCAGGTATTTTGAAGGGAGAGAAGGATCAGTGTCCTCTGTGGGTGGGTGGAGGTGGTAGTCTACAGAGGGTGTGGTGGTCAGTGTCCTGCTGACTAACAGCCCCTCACAGCAAGGGCTTTCTGGGGACAGCACATTGACAGAGCTGACACCTCATCTATGCTGCTCATTCTTGACTCTAGAATCTAGAGGGCACCCCCTTTGCCGATGCCACTGGGGGGAGGCATGACAGCTCCCAGCTCAAGGAAGAATTCTATCATCACTTTGCAAAGGATCCTGAATATCAAAGCTTTGCCAGACATGCTGGATGGATCGTGCCGGTCCCAAAGGCAACTGCTTTTCATAGAAAGTCTTGAGCCAGAAAAAAAAAAAAAGCATAAATCCGGCTGAAGCATTTCAAAATCTGTAAGAAGAATAAATTCCAGACCAGAGTCATGGAACAATGATTCTCTTCAGGCACAACCATCGTCACTAGCAAGATGTGTTCTCCTGCATAGGCGGAAAAACAGAATCACCGAAGAACAGAGCGGCAGGGTCTTTGAAGATCGTCCAGCACAGCCCTTTCTTTTCCTTATAATGTGAACAGACAGAGAGTTTCTTCCAAAGCTACATTGGGAACTAGCTGCCAAGCAGAAACTGGAGCTCAGGGGGTCCTGATTCCTGGTCCGGCATTTTCTTATTTTGCCATCAGCCCACTGACCTTGTTGCTATTGTTTACTTGTTCAGTTGTGTCTCACTCTTTGAGACTCCATGGACTGTAGCCCCCCAGGTTCCTCTGTCCATGGGATTTCTAGCAAGAATACTAGAGTGGATTGCTATTCCCTTCTCCAGGGGATCTCAGAGATTAAACCCAGGTTTCCTGCATTGCAGGCGGATTCTTTACTACCTGAGCTACCAGAGATTGCAGCACACGAGGAAAGGCCAGCTTTTGGGGGGAAAGCAGCTCATCTGATTCTCTCACTCTAACTATAACAAATTGAGACCCAGAGCTTCAGAGTGACTTGTTCCAGAAAGAAGAACTGACACTTGAGCTGCACACTTTCACACCCTCAGTCTGGTGCTTTTTCTCCTACCTGGGCTGAGTGGACCTCCCTTCTGATCCACATGCTTCCTTTCTTTTGATGGTGAAACGGGGACTAGAAACAAGCAGATGCAGAAAATTCCAGTGACTTTGGGAGTTAGGTAAACCACTTTCAGAGGAAAACCTGGCTGATTTTAAGGGAAGAAGGAGAGGCTTGAGTTGTGGTGAAGGAAGGAGCATATGGCCCTGACTAAAGATATTTCTGTTCAAATCTTTGAAATGCTGTGTTGGCCACAGTCAACTCCTAGGCAAGTTACAACTGGCCAGTTTGTGGCTTCTGGTGCAGCCACATTAAGAACTTCTGTGATGATTTTCTTAGTAGAGGAAATGGCACTTTTGAGTTTGTTGCCTTATGGAACTTGAACTTGCCCTTTGGAAGCCAGAGGATTTGAGAGCAATTACTGTCTCCATGGCCTTCTATCTCCAGATGTTTCTTCCATGTTCACCCAGGCCATAAACTGTTCACCCTTCACCCATGCTAGGGAACAGGGCTATAGCATCAAGGAGATACTGGGTTGACATATACACCCTACTATATATAAAATGGGGCTTCCCCAGTGGCTTAGAAGACAAAGAATCTGCCTGCAATGTCGGAGACCTGGGTTTGCTCCCTGGATTGGGAAGATCCCACAGAGAAGGGAATGGCTACCCGCTCCACTATTCTTGCCTGGAGAATTTCATGGGCTGAGGAACCTGGTGGGCTATAGTCTATAGGATCACAAAGAGCTGGACACGACTGAGTGACTAACAGACATATATAAAATAGATAATGGGAACCTACTGTATAGCGCTCCAACATTTATGGAGTATGCCTGGAGAATTCCATTGACAAATCCCATGGCTACAGTCCATGGGGCAACTGAAGCAACCTAGCATGTACCATATGACCCAGCAATCCCACTCCTGGGCATATATCTGGAGGAAACTACAAGACAGAAAGATACACGTACCCTAGTGTTAATCGCAGCAAATGTTTACAATTGCCAAGACGTGGAAGCAACTGACTAATTGTTCCCCGAGGAAAAACATGGCCAAAGTCGCCATAGGTGATGAGCTCCAAGAAACAGATGTCTTAAAGCCCTTAGGTATTTGCTGCCAGGAAAAGAAGTAAGTCAGATATGATTAAGTGAACTAATTAGCAAACTTATTTTCATTACTGACACAGTAATTTAGTTCTAGCCTCCAAAGGGCTAAAATACCTTTCAAGCTTGAAGAGAACTGTGGAGATTCCTGTTTACTATGGACTAAGATTCATAATTAATTGGGATACTTTATGGTTCTCTGGTGGCAAGTAAATCTAAACAAGAAAAAAACGTGTATATTACAGCCATTTTTCCAAGGAGTTAATAGCCCTATGAATTGTATATACTATATGAAAATGATTGGACAGTCTACATAGCAATGATTATTTCATGAGAAAATAAAGCTGAAGAGAAAGTAATAGTTAAGTAACCAATTTACCAAATGCTGTACACGAAATAAAGGCTCTTCCGATGATTTCCAAGGTTCTCATTAGTTCAGTGAGAGATTGTTAAAATATGCGTATTTTCTCTAACTGTAAAGCTATTTTTGGTACTTCTTAAATAGAGAATTGCATGTTAAATAAACAGTGAAGTGTTACTGAAAAAAACTGGATCAAGGTTAACCCTTCTCTATTTGGGATTATCTCTTTGCTGTGTCCTGGATAAACTGGATAAAACATTGCTTCCAATTGCCTTCTACAGAAGATTGGATCTTATGAGAGGAACTTGATGGGCTTAAGGATCAGTGGTGAAGTAAGTTAAACTGTCCTACATGGATGGGTTAGGCAAGATTTTGGAATTTTGAGGACAGTTCTTTTTACTTATATTTTAATTGGCTGTTATGTCACTTGAATCTCTTAACCTATCAATTATCCTCCTGTGTCTTTCTTCCCCCTTGTAGTTCTGTGTTGAGGATACTAGGTCCTTTTTCCTAAGAACTTCAAGAAAGTGAAAATGTTAATTACTCAATCGTGTCTGAATCTTTGTGACCCCATAAACTATAGCCCACCAGGCTCTCTGTCCATGGGATTCACCAGGTAAGAATACTGGAGTGGGTTGCCATTCCCTTCTACAGGGGATCTTCCTGACCCAGGGATCGAACCCAGGTTTCGTGCGTTGCAGGCAGATTCTTTACTGTCTGAGCCACCAGGGAAGCCATACAGAAAAATAGGATAACTGAACTTCATCCTATTTTTCTGACTGCATCTTGTGATATTGGAGGATGACTCAAATTCCCTGAAGCTTTGTCATTAGGTCTAGAGCCTGATGAGGTTCCCCCAAGTCTTCCTTGCAGGAGGTGGGGTATACTTTAGCTGGAGGTAGGGGTGTCTTGTCCCTCTTGTGGTGATGTTAGCAGCCATGATAGTCATTGTGTAGATCAAGCACTGGAAAACTCAAGAGGCACATCTGGTCCATTGCCTGTGTTTGCAAGTGAAGTTATATTGAGATACCCGTTGGTGTTGGTTTATGTATCATCTTTGGCTACTTTTGCACCATAACAGCAGAGTTGAATAATTGTGGCAGAGACCCTGTGTCCTACAGGCCTAAAAAATTTACTTTATAGTTCTTCACAGAAAATATTTGTTGACCCCTGATCTAGATTCATTAAATTCCTGGGAAAGAACAGTGACTTTAAAAATTTGTCATTTATTTCCCACTTATCACCTGCAATACTTCTGTTGTTTAGGAAGTCCCTTTGTAACTTTTGGGTACTACAGACTGTATAGGAAATATAGGATATACATTTGATTTTTTCTTTCTTTTTTTTAACTTTTAAAAATAATGGGTTTGTTTTGTAGCATCCTCTAAAGGTGTCCAGTAAGGTGGTTTTTGTTTATTTGTTTTGCTTGTCTGAGAATTGTTACAAACTCACAAATTTAAACATGTGCGTGTGTACCAAGTTGCTTCAATCATGGCCGACTCTGTGATCTCATGGACTGTAGCCAGCCAGACTCTTGGGTCCATGGGATTCTCCAGGCAAGAATACTGGAGTGGGTTGCCATGCCCTCCTCTAGGGGGTCTTCCCAACCCAGAGATCCAACTTACTTCTCTTATGTCTCTTGCATTGGCAGGTGGGTTCTTTACCACTAGCGCAACCTGGGAAGGCCTGAATTTAAACATATCTGTTGCTCCTTGCTTGCTCCTTGGAAGAAAAGTTATGACCAATCTAGACAGCATATTAAAAAGCAGAGACATTACTTTGCCAACAAAGGGCCATCTAGTCAAAGCTATAATTTTTCCAGTAGTCATGTATGGATGTGAGAGTTGGACTATAAAGAAAGCTGAGCACCGAAGAACTGATGCTTTTGAACTGTGGTGTTGGAGAAGACTCTTGAGAGTCCCTTGGACTGCAAGGAACTCCAACCAGTCCATCCTAAAGGAGATCAGTCCTGAATATTCTTTGGAAGGACTGATGCTGAAGCTGAAACTCTAATACTTCTGCCACCTGATGCAAAGAACTGACTCATCTGAAAAGATCCTGATGCTGGGAATGATTGAAAGCAGGAGGAGAAGGGGACAACAGAACGTGAGATGGTTGGATAGCATCACCAATGCAATGTACATGAGTTTGAGCAAGCTCTGGGACTTGGTGATGGACAGGGAGGCCTGGCATGCTGCACTCCATGGGGTCACCAAGAGTTAGACATGACTAAGTGACTGAATTGAACTGAACTGATGTGTTTTAGATAACTCAGTTATGCTTACTCTTTTTGAAGGTTCAGGTTCTCTTCTGTTTAGTGACTGGGAGCCTAGACCATAGATTGGGTCCTTGTGAATACAACCTTAGTGAAGAAGTGAAGTGAAGTGAAGTCACTCAGTTTTGTCCGACTCTTCACGATCCCATGGACTGCAGCCTACCAGACTCCTCAGTCCATGGGATTTCCCAGACAAGAATACTGGAGTGGGTTGCCATTTCCTTCTCCAGCTGATCTTCCCAACCCAGGGATCGAACCCGGTCTCCCGCATTGTAGGCAGACACTTTACTGTCTGAGCTACCAGGAAGCTACAACCTTAGTAGACTTGGGTAATTCTCTTGCTTTTTGGAATGACACTATTCCAAACTTGTCTTGTATTTTTCCTGCCTTGGTCCTGAAATCAGCTGTTTCTCTAAGAATCTTTTAGTGGAAATGCTACTCTGAGACCTCAGTCTGGGTGCTCACTGCTATGGGCTGGTCACTGTTTCTAGGCCTTTCCAGTGGACAGAGGTAGACCATACCTATTCCTTAAGTTAAACTATATAATGACTTCAGAAGCATGCTTCCAATTTAAACTCTAAACAACAGAGTTTTTACTTAACATTGTCAATCTTAGATATTCATATCCTTTCAACCATATTGATAACTACCAATCCTCAGTGATACCAACACAACCATATATTTAAGTATTCTGCACTCTGGTCGTCTCAGTGTAATACTAACTTTACTACCAATGGACTGATGCCTAAAAAGCTTTTTTTTTTTTTTAGTTCTTTAAGTTCTTGAAGGGGTTTCCTTGATAGCTCAGTTGTTGAAGAATCCACCTGTAATGCAGGAGACTCTGATTTGATTCCTGGGTCAGGAAGATCCACTGGAGAATGGATAAGCTACCCATTCCAGTATTCTTGGGCTTCCTTTGTGGCTCAGCTGCTAAAGAATCCACTTGCAATAAGGGGGACCTGGGTTTGATCTCTGGGTTGGGATGATCCCCTGGAGTAGGGAAAGGCTACTACTCACTCCAGTATTCTGGCCTGGAGAATTCCACGAACTACAGCCCATGGAGTCACAAAAAGTTGGACATGACTGAGCAACTTTCACTTTCGCTTCAGTCCTTGGGTTCTCTAAGACAAAATTTTAAAATGACTATTTGTCAAACTCAGAATCGTCTCTTACTGAGCAGTTCTGCCACTGTTTGTACACTGAGGCTTACTTATTTTACTTTTGGTATCTAGAGAATGCTTTTTAATTTAGTTTTGCCTATAATTACTTAAAATATTTACTTTTATTCTAGAGTCGCACCCAAAACATGAGATATATTCAAATAAATCTGGCCTTCTCCAGCCTGTTCTCTTCCTCCACCATCATTTTCAATGTATTTTAGGGTTTTTTTTTAAAATGTTTTTTTTTTGTGGTTTTCTACAGTTCATTTTAAAAAAATAAGCAAATGCACTTTTTCCCCCAAAATAGATGAACTGTAGAATAATATGTACATGTTTCTCTTTTAAAATTTCTTTCACTTAACAGTATTCCTTTGAGATTACATGATTGCAGTGGTTATGGACAGTCTCTGAGGTCCAGTTGAAGAGGAGTTTGGAGAGATGGCAGTGGTCAGGGGAGAAGGAAAGGCCAAAAAAGAGATGTCCTGCATTGCAGGCAGATTCTTTACCATTTGAGCCACCAGGCAAGTCCACGAACATGGAAGTTCCGGGAATTAGAAGAACTACGAGGCACTGTTAGGTGATTGTAGACCACAGAGCTCTCAGCATTCCTAGCCAAACACACCCTTTCTCTGCAGAATATGGGGTCCCATCTGACTTATGGATCAGCACAATAAATCTTCTACATGTCATTGTATCTTTCTCTCCTGTATAAAATCACTGGCGAGGCTTGCTTGATCTCCATGTGTCTGCTTTATGGATGAAGGCCAGCAGCTTCTTGTGGTTATGCTGGGTGACTTTGACACTGGCATATAAGTAGTTGAATGGACTAAGATCAACAAGTGAATCACAGCATCAAAGCAGCAACAGAGCCCATAAGGCATAACCAAGCCTCAGTTAACCTCAGCCCGAACACGCTAGACATTGTTCCAAGGCATGATTTTTCTCTGAAACAAAGCCAGGAATGTGGGCAGTAACTTGGTACTTACACTGGTTTCCCACAAAGTAGATACTCCAAGTCAATGACTTGGTCAAGTAACCAATTTTGAGTGTGATTTCCCTTAGACGGCCGAAATGGCTTGTTTTATTAGTTGATGACCCTATTCTTCCCCTAACTGAGCAGGGACACAGACTCCAAAGGCAGTGAGTAGGGGAGACCTCCCAGCCCCCACACTTATGCAAAGACAAGGATTCTGGTGTGTGGTGTTTTTTCCCAATCAATTCAAATACCTTGTTTCATCATGGATTCTCCAGTTCTCTAACACCAACTGGGTAGCCTACAGTTCAATTCAATTCACAGAGTTAGTGCAGACTCCACAAGTCCAGGGAGGGTCCCATAAGACTGCCCCTACTCCTGATCCCAGTCACAGAAGGGATTCCCAGGCTTCCTGTACTTTGGTCCAGCCAACTATAAACCAGAGATTCCTACAAGGTCCCTCATCTGTGGCAATTTGCTAGGATGACTCATAGACTCAGGAAATTGCTTTAGTTACATTTACTGGTGACTTAGATTGTAAAGATTCACCTGCAATGCAGGAGACCCAGGTTCGATCCCTGGGTGAGGAAGATCCTCTGGAGAAGGAAATGGCAACCCACTCCAGCAATCTTGCCTGGAGAATTCCATTGACAGAAGAGCCTGGTGGGCTATAGTCCATGGGGTAGCAAAGAGTTGGACATGACTGAACGACTAACACAAACACATCAGTTCATTTTGAAGGATGCAACTCAAAGACAGCCCAAAGGAAGAGATGCAGAGGGCAGGTTATAGGCAGGGAGGTGGTGTCCTCTCTGCACACATCATCTTCACAGCACTTTGATATGTTCACCAACCTGGAAGCTCTTCCGAACCTTAGTCTTCTTGAGTTTTTTTCTGGAGATGTCACCACTCAGGCATGATTATTAATTAATCAGCCATCAGTGATTGAATTCAATCTCTAGCCCTCTCCCCTCAGAGAGGTGGAGGTGATAGTTCTATTCCTTTAAGATGTGATTGGTTTCTCTAGCCACCAGTTTCCATCCTAAAGCCATCTAGAAATGCATCTTGACTCACCTCATTAGCCCAAACACAGGTCTGGTGCAAAGTGGCTTTTTATCAATGAGAAAAGATGCTCATATTTCTCAGGAAATCCCAAGGGTTTTAGGAGGCCTGTGTCAAGAATCAGAGATAAAGACCAAAAGCATATATTAAACCACAGCTGGTAAAAACAAAAAACAAAGCAAAGAGAAAAAAACTCATGAACAACGTGTTGGGGAGGTAGGATGAAACAGAAAGTAGTGTGTTATGGACTGTAAATCTTGGTATTCCTGGCTTACAGTCTACCACGTTGAAGGCATCAAGAGTTAGCTGATTCAGATCCACCCAAGGGTCCAAGTTCATGCAGGCATAGGATTTAGTGTCAGGAAGTTTGAGAGGCAGCAGGATAAGTGTTAAGAAGGGGGCTGTGAGAGCTCAGAGCAGGAGGCAGAATAAGACCCTACACCTGCAGGGGGAGCACTGTGGCTCTGGCTCCTGAAAGTCCATCAGCAGCCATCTCGGTCCCAGGAGTGAGATTCAGGCACAAGAAGGGAACAGCCTTTAGGGGTTTGGATGCTCCCTGATTGATAAATAAGATCAGGAAAGAAAAGGGAACTGGGGTCATCACTCCTGTAAGCTTCAGAGCTGAATTCTGAGCCTGGTGGTTTTGGCTCCTGTCCTTGTGAATACCAAGTGGGTGACTGGTTTTCCTGACACTGGAAATTTGGCCATTTGGGGAAATTTAATTCTCCATGATTAAACATATTTCATAACAGCCCCCTTCCTCTACTGCTAAGTGGTTTCAGGTACTAAAATATTAAAGAAATATTGTTGGTTTTTCTGACCACTGATGGATCTTAAATTTTCCAACCTGCTGCAAGAAAACGCAGTGTTAAATATTAACTAAATTGGGTTATTTTGGGCTTCCTATTCTGCTGTGTTTTCTCTTCCTAAGGCACCTTGCCTGCCTTCTGGCCTGAAAAAAAAAAAAACACAAAAACTGTATATAGAGAGGCCAAGTCAGTACAGACCAAGCTACCTGGGGGCAAGACCAACATACTTAGGCAACTTGATTGATCCACATAAAAATATTGGAACTATAGAATCACCTTGGGGCTTTCATACAAACCATGATACTTCACAATGGAGTTTTTAACCCACATTCTCTTTTATTTTGATAGAAAAGAGTAAGTTGAGATTACTCTGTAAATGAAAATATTCCAAGTTTACCCACAAAGTAAAGATTCCCAGAAAATGAATTGGTCAAGATTTCTAATTCTGTTGTTATTAGCAGAGCTTTTGGCTTGTGTTGTTGGCTTAACAATCTCATCTTTTATTCAGCTGACTCAGATGAGGCACCAATTTCACAGGCACTGAGTTGACACGCATCTTCTGACTCCAATTTGCTTGGTCTTCACTGGAAAGATGATGAACACTGTATTGATGGGAAGTCAGTCTAGACATTAGTCTAAACAATATGTGGCTTAATTGTTTTTAAGAGCCACACAGACAAATAACAGATATTGGGAGGAAAATGAATATTGGAGAACTAAAAACCTAAGGATCAGAAATTCCAGTACCATGGAGAATGGGCAGTGATTAATCACCATTCTGAAAAATGATTTTAAGTAAAATTTGATGTCAACAAGCACCTTTCTATAAGGTACTCATGGCCAGAATCATAAGAAAATTCCTCTGGCTGCACCAGCTTCCAACCTGGAAAGTAATTCTGCCGCAAAGACTTCTTTCTCTTCTGCTGCAAAGACTAGGGGCTGCAAACATGCCACTGAAGACGTAAGACACATTCAGAGTGAACGTTTCTTGTCCTCATTTCAGAGAGGGAGCCCACAGCACACATTCCCGTGTTCTACTTTGTCATCTATGACAAGACCTTCAAACAATATACTTCAGTGTGCTTATTTTAAAAACACATTATAAACAGAATCACACTGTCCCACCAGCCAAACCAGCAGCAAAGATCCATCCTCAGGACAACCTTGTTAGGAAGTGGGAAATGGCTGAGATGCCAAAGTTGCTGCAGAACCTGGGTCACAGTTCCTGCCAGGAATGGGGAGATACACCTGGTAGTAAATCTCTAGAGTGTTGGGTTAAGAAAGGAAGAATATAAAACTGAATAAGGAAGTCTTTGCAGTGGGGGTCAAATTTTAAGACACTGACTGGTTAACTCTTGGAAGCTTAGAACAAAGGAAAGCTTCTGTGAAATAAAACAGTCTGCCATCATGCAGGAGGGAATCAGAGACTGAAAAGAGTCCTGTTAGAGTGATTCTGCAAGCCCAGAAAATACACTGGCTGACTACTCAGGAAAAAAAGGGAAAAATGAAAGAGTTAGCCGCTCAGTCATGTCTGACTCTTTGCAACCCCATGGACTATAGCCTGTCAGGCTCCTTTGTCCATGGACTTCTCCAGCAAGAATACTGGAGTGGGTTGCCATTCCCTTCTCCATGGGGACTTCCCCACCCAGGGATGGAACCTGAGTCTCCTGCATTGACAGGCGGGTTCTTGACTGTCTGAGCTATGAGAGGCCAAGCTATTCTGTAAGGTTTATCACCTCACCTGATGGGATGCACTAGTCTGAGGGTATCAGGGTGACTGAGGAGCCCAGGGGAGCCCTGGAGATAGGAGCTAATGGCAAGAGATGTTATTTCAGACCTGGGATCCTGGGCAGCTGTGGAGATGACAGGGACCCAGAAGAGCAGAGAGCAGGAGTCAGCTGTCAATCATCAGGAGAACCTGGACACGATCAGCCAAAGGTCAGAACGTCAGCCCAGGAGAGAGCTGGGAGATCGTGGTGTTCCTAGGGACAAGACAGACAGACGGGTGAGATAAGGGTGCCATGCCTTCGTTGTTTAGTTGCTCAGTCATGTATAACTCTTTGCAACTCCACGGACCATAGCCTGCTAAGCTCCTCCGTCCATGGGATTTCCCAGGCAAGAATATTGGAGTAGGTTGCCATTTCCTTCTCCAGAGTTTTTCTCCACCCAGGGATCGAACCCTCATCCTCTGTTGGCAGGTGGATTCATTACCATTGAGCCACCTGGGAAGCCAAAAGTTGTCATCAATAGATCAACAACGGATGAACAGAAGACCTGTGTCTATTACTCCCAAGGAAAGCTGAAGGGGATGCCAGATCCCCATAAACAAAGCCTTGTCTGTCCAACATCATGGTAAATATACATGGATTTCATTCCTCCAGTTCTTTACAAAAGAGATCATAGGCCATTTATTCAGGTTATATCATTTGACAAAAGGAGAAAGGGGCAGCAGAGGATGAGATGGTTAGAAAGCATCACTGACTCAAAGGACATGAATCTGAGTGAACTCCAGGAGACAGTAGAGGACAGGGGAGCCTGGCATGCTGCAGTCCATAGGGTCTCAAAGAGTCAAACATGACTTAGTGACTGCATAACAACAGCATATCATTTGGGGGCTGTTAGATACAAGACTCAAGTTGACACTGACACCCAGCTACCTAGAGCACCATCCTGGCCGGCAATAGAACAGAACAGTGTAACATAATAATCTAATACTGATCCAGGTCCATCTCACGGTATTCACTGGATCCAGATATGCCCAGAAGTTGTTTTCCCAGATCCCGACTACATAAAGGAAATGGACGTATAAGTTGCTGGCAAAACCCTCACGTTAGTTCATTGGCCTAAACTCAGTTATTAATGGTTAAAAAGCCAGAGAGAAGCTGTTGAAACTCCCGCACTACAGCCAAAATAGTCAATATAAAACAATTTTGGGGGAAACATCTTTGGAGAAATGGTAGATTTTTGTCACCCTCAAATATTTAAAGGGCTTTCTTAGGTGGCTCAGTGGTAAAGAATCTGTCTGCTAATGCAGGACATGTGGATTCAACTCCTGGGTCCAGCAGAGCCTCGGGAGGAAGAAATGGCAACTCACTCTAGTATTCTTGCCTGGAAAATTCCATGGACAGAGGACCTGGGCAGGCTACAGTCCATGGGAATGCAAAGAGTCAGACACGACTGAGTGACTGAGGGTACACGCATGCAAATATTTAAGGATGCAGTGGTGGTGGTCCTGTAAAAACCAGAAAGACCATGGAAAACAATAGTGTATTACTGCAAGCTTAACCAAATAGTAGAGCCAACTTCATCTACTGTGTTGAAAGTGGTATCTGTATTAGGGACTCTGGTACGTGGCATGAGGCTATTGATCTGGCAAATGCATTCTTTTCAATACTCATCAAACAGGAGGACAGAAGCAGTTTGCATTCAGATGCGATGAATAGTGGTGGACACCCATGCTCTTGCCCCAGAGATGTAAATTCTCTCTCTCTGTCACTAGTTTGTTTAAAGTATCTGGTTTATAAGGGTATCCCATACAACATACATTAGCTTGTATTGCTAACATCACATCAGCTAGATGGATGAGAAAGAAACAGTAGGGCACATACACACAGTTTAGAAAGAGGGCGGTCGACCCTTCGAAGATTCAGAGGCCTGATACCCGAGACATTAACTCAGGACATTTACTGAGAGACCATTAGTGCAAGACCAGGAGCACAGCAGAAGGCTGAATAAGAACAGTCGTCATGGGGTTCCCTGGTGGCTCAGATGGTAGAGAATCTGCCTGCAATACAGGAGACCCGAGTTCTCTCCCTGGGTCAGAAGATCCCCTGGAGAAGGGAACTGGCAACCCACTCCAATATTCTTGCCTGGGAAATCCCATGGACAGAAGAACCTGGCGGGCTACAGTTCATGGGATGGCAAAGAGCCAGACACAACTGAGTGACTAACACTTTCACTTTCTATCACTTTCTGACCTTCAGGAACAAATAAGACATTTTAGACACGGAGCAGTTTATGTCTAAGGAAAATAAATTTCCAGTGCTAGCTTAATCTTGTCCCTAGAAAAAATTATGATGTGCTTATTTGCATAGCACCTTCGAAGTTGCTCAATGCAATTAGCTCACTGATGTTAGGAGAACATTGGTTATATATTTGCTTCAAATCTGTGCTGCTAGAGGGGTGTATCTTCTCTAAAGATAATTTCTATTTCCCAATTTAAAAATGATGAAAATTGCAATCCTCCCATTGTTTTTCAGCTTCAATAAATGCAAATATATGGACTCTACCAAGTTCCCATTTTTTGCAAAAAAGCAATGCATACATAAAAGCAAATTCACATACACAAACAAAATAAACATGACCCATGCTAGCTACTCATAACACTTTCTTACTAATCTTTTTTTTGACAGAAAACACACGCATCAGAATTGACATAGTTCTTTAAAGTCTTGGAGGGGTAATACATAGTAGTCTCTTTATAGTATTTATAATTTGTAATTGTGGTATGAATTATTTTTTGTCCATAGGTTATTTAAACAAATACGTAAAAATGTTCTATTTATATGGCCTAATATTGTAATCAATTTTATTTTATTCTAATCAGAAAAGGGCATAAGAGAGAATGCTGTACTACTTTTGTTTTTTCTAGAATTTGGGACTTTTTTGTGACCTGAAATGTTCTATTTTTAAATAAAGCTATATTTTAAGAATGCTAAATGTTAATTTTTATTGTCATTTGAAAGAGGTGTCAATGGTGTCTTATCGAATGCATTTTGTTATTTCTATAAGGGGGAGTTGCTCAGTTGTGTCTGACTCTTTGCAACCCCGCGGACTATGCAGTCCATGAAATTCTCCAGGCCAGAATACTAGAGTGGGTAGCCTTTCCCTTCTCCAGGGGATCTTCCTGATCCAAGGATCGAAAACAGGTCTCTCACACTGCAGGCGGATTCTTTACCAGCTGAGCCACCAGAGATCTGTCATAAATCGAGAAACAAATTAATGTCTCTAACTACTACTGTTTATTGTTTTAGTTGCTAAGTTGTGTCTGACTCTTTGTGACGCCATGGATTGTAGCCCACCAGGCTTCTCTGTCCATGAGATTTCCTAATCGAGAATACTGGAGTGGGTTGCCATTTCGTTCTCCAGGGGATTTTCCTGACTCCAGGGATCAAACCCTCATCTCCTCGGTCTCCTGCGTTGGCAGACAGATTCTTCACTACTGAGCTACCTATTGAGTGCCCATTTCTGAGAGGTTTTGTTAAGTTTGTCTTACTATTTTGTTAATCTCATAAATGTTGATCTCATTTGTCAAAAGAAGTGAACTTTTGCTCCCTTCAGTGACTTTTGTCTGAAAGTTGATGTCAGGGCTTATAGCCTTCTCTGCTTTCGTTTGAATTTGCCAAAGAACCTCTAATATTTTACTTTCAACATTCCGCGTACCATTGGGGTCTGCTGTTTTATGCAGTGATTGGCTGGATTTTGGAAAAACAACCTGAGTCTTTGCCTTTTAAGAGAGGCACTTTACATCAATGTTTATTGTCACAAAAGGCCTATTTTCTGTTCTGGCATACAGTTTTTTACTTTTAAATATTGTTTTGTGCTGTTTCATTTGTTACTCCTATTTGCTCTACGGGACATGTTTTCTTTGCGTTTACTTTCTTTGATGTTTACCTTTTGATTTGTCAAGGGCCCTCTTTGGCTTCATGTGAGCTCATTCTCAGAATTAAGAAGGAAACAATCTTCTTTTTTTTTCATGGAGGGATTTTTTTCCCCCCTCCTATTTCAATCCAAATGTGAGTTAAATTCTAAATTGCAGCAATTGTGAACTGTTTTCATGTTAATATAAAGTTTCAAATTGTGGGCTAAGTCTTATTCTGGAAATAGAATATCATCAATATAAAGTGATTTTC
This sequence comes from Madoqua kirkii, assembly GCA_006408675.1. NCBI lineage: Eukaryota > Metazoa > Chordata > Mammalia > Artiodactyla > Bovidae > Madoqua > Madoqua kirkii. Next base: position 38,492 of record SJYC01031812.1, on the reverse strand, counting down.
AAAATTCCTATTATTGATTTTAAGTCCAAGCTCTTTCCTTTACGTGCCAGTGCTTACGCCTTAAATCAGAAATATTAAAATGAACATCAGGGCCATGCTCTAATCACAGTGGGGTGAAGAATTTTTGTTACTCCAACACTTTGAAGTTATTATATCTAGTTTTAGAATTGAAACTTGTATGTTGTTGTTTAGTCACTGAGTCGTTTCTGACTCTTCATGACCCCATGGACTAGTCTGCTAGGCTCCCCTGTCCATGGGATTCTCCAGGCAAGAATACCGGAGTGAGTTGCCATTTCCTTCTACAGGTAATTGTATAGATCCATTCTTAGGGACATTTTGAAGAAAACAAAAGAAACAACTAACACAGTTTATTTCTAATCAGTATTAATCATCTGTATTTGAGGAAACAATCTCTTGAGGGTACAATCCCTCTCTTCTTCTTTCTCCTCTCATTTCTAACTCTCTGTTAATATTAGCTGATATTTTAAACAGATTTTTTTTTTCACAAAATCAGAATTTTGCATTATTTTTAAAGGAACAGATGTTTTGCTTTTAGACTCACATTTACAACTTGATTTACATTTCTCTTGGAGAGAGCTGGGTAAACACGGGCCAGACTTCTCCATAGCTTTTAGTACTGAACTCATGCATTTATGGAGATGATGCTCCCACTTTTGAGCTTGAAATATTTTAGTATCCCCCAGTTAGTTGTGGACAATATTCAAGTAACTGTTTTCTGTGGATCTTTTTCAAGCTCTTGTTTAATAAAAATATATTTTAATTGCCTCCATTTGCTTCCCTTGCAGGTCAATTGGTAAAAGAATATACTTACAATGCAGGAGACTTAGGTTCGGTTCCTGGGTTGGGAAGATGCCCTGGAGAAGGAAATGGCAACCCGCTCCAGTAATCTTGCTTGGAGAATCCTATGGATAGAGGAGCCTGGCGGACTACAGTCCATGGAGTCGCAAAGACTCAGACAAGACTTAGCGACTAAACCACCACCACCACCACCACCACCATTTGTAAAGAGCATCTTGCATCTCAATGATTTTCATCCAAAATGTTCCATAGGTGTTTCTTCACTGTCTTGGAGCATTAAGAGAAGAAAATAAGAAGTTATTGGCCAGTCTGGTTATTTTTTTTTTCTTTTGCATGTGTGCGTGCTAAGCCTTCAGTCATGTCCAGCTCTTTGTGACCTCCATGGACTGTCACCCACAGCTTCCTCTGTCCATGGGGATTCCCCAGGCAAGAAAATGAGTGGGTTACCATTTCCTCCTCCAGGGGATCTTACTGACCCAGGGATCGAACCTGAGTCTCCTGCATCTCCTGCATTGGCAGGTGGATTCTTCATGACTGAGTCACTGGGGAAGCCTCTCTTTTTCTTTCATGCGTAACCTTTTCTTTTTGGCTGAAATACATTTAAGATCTATGAATCTTTTTACTTTAGAGCTTTACTCCAGAATTAAGTGAACATTTTCATATTGTTTTGCTTAGGACAACATGGAAGCTTGCATTCTATTTATAGATTTTTTTTTAACTTTAGAGAGTTGAAGTTGTATTTTTTCTTTGATAATTGATTGTGCTTCATTTCTTCCAGTCTTTTCTCCCTTTGATCATCGCTCTTAGTCCTCATATCTGTCACTTCTCTTCTCATCATTTCCTTTTGGACTGTTCCCTCTATATCCTCTGCATGGATTTAATTCCTTTTGTAGCATCAATTATTTCTTCTTTTTTCTTAACTCCCCAAAGTGTAATTTCTAGCAGACTTTCCTTCAGTGCTTCTCTACTCGACAATTTTGACACATTTTTCCTTTGCTGCTATCTTGATCTTTGAGCCTTATGAAGAAATAGATGTCTTCTTAAATATATATATATATCTTTATTACTATTACTTCCCAAGCTAACAGAATTTTGAAACTTCTCTGAATCTTATCTTTCCACATGGTCAAGGACTGGTGCTCAGGAAAGCTCAGAAATCATAGAAATGATGTAATTCTGAAAGAAAAGCATTTCCTGGTTCCTCAAAACTTGAAAGAACTTATCTATTGAGAATTCCCATTGATCACAAGTATCTCCTACATCACAGGGACTTTTTCTGCCTTGTTCTATTTGTCTTTGTGTCTTATCTTTTCTCCTGGGCTTGTTTCTCCTTGAGGGCAGGGCCTGTATCTGGTTCACTGTCCTGAGTACTCGTGTGTGTGTGTGTGTGTGTGTGTGTGTGTCTTTGTGTGAGTTGCTCAGTTGTGATCAACTCTTTGTGATCCCCTGGACTATAGCCCACTAGCCCCCTCTATTTGTGAAATTAAAAAAATATATTTTATTTTTTAAATTATGAAAGTATGATAACGCATTAACAGGAGACTTGAAAAATACAGAACAAGGTTACATATAGTTCCACTATGTATAAGTAAAGAAATTAAAGGGCTTCCCTGGTGGCTCAGACAGTAAATTAAGACTTTTTAGTTGTAGTTTTCAATATCAAACTCTCAAAAATTAATACAATGAATAGACAGAAAAGTAAAACGATATAGTAAACCTGAAAGCACTATGAACCGACTCAGCATAATGAAGATTTATACAATGCTCACACAACAGCAGGGTACAAATTCTATTCAATTTCCCACAAACTATAAACCAGGAGATTCTGGGACATATCCAGGGACTGTCCACGGAATTTTCCAGGCAAGTATACTAGAGTGGCATGCCATTTCCAGGGGACCTTCCCATCTCAGAGGTTGAACCCCAGTCTCTTTCGTCTCTTGCATTGGCAGACAAATTCTTTATCAACTGTGCCACTCATGGCAATACAATAAATGAGAGATTGAGTGATGAGCTCTGTTATCCACTCCATATGTTTCTTCTAGGTCCCTATTAAATGTGTACAATGGTTCTGATGGATTGAGATTGAATTTAGTGGACTTAACCATATACTTTGTTAGCACACATAAGAGACTATCATAAAAAGGGAAGTCAGGGGTTTTCCAATAATTTCTTCAATGAGCAGCGGAACTGGGATTCAAAGCCAGATCTGATTAGATCTTCCACCCTACCTGCTACCCAGTATGACATTCCAGGGTCTGTTCAGTGTCATGGAGTGCGTGGTTACTCCTTGGTTGTAGATGTGTTCCTTGGTCACGAAGCCATTTTCCACTTCTACCCTGGGAATGCCAAACTTCTACAACTTCAACGTCCATAATGCTGAAAGATGAATATTTTAAATTCTAATCAGAATTCATTTTGAATGGGTGTGCTTTATCCCATCTGAAGATTTCAAAACCAGTATGTTCATTTGTAAAAGCATGAAAGAATTTCTCTCCAATGAGGTATGGCCCCATTTAAGCTTGTTTTCCTTTAGGAAATCCCTGAAGATAAACACCTGCATTCTAGATCATCCTGGGAAGCAGGCATCTATCCCAGAACCAAAACTTCCCTTGGCTTCTGGCGGCTCGCTGTCAAGTCCACCAGCAGAGGGCGCCTGACCATCAGTAATGGTGGAAGAGACTTTCCTAATGGGTTTGAGGTTTTATTACCTTTTACTTTTGAGCTCCCAATTAGTAGCAGAATGTGCCAAGCTCGTTTCTCATTTCGCAGTTGTCTTGCATTGTGTAAACAAGAATGTCTCCCTGCAAGAGTTACAAGTGGTGGCAGGGATTTGAGGGTTGGGGGAAGATGCAGGAGAGGGGGAAACAGGGCTTTTCTTGTACTCCCAAAGTCTGGAGTGAATTCCGTGCAGGATGTTGTTCATCCTGGCTTAGTATTTACCTGGTTCATCTCTAACAATGCAGCCACCGGCATGTGGCTTTCTTAGCTATTTACAAGGTCTCGCATGTGAAAAGATCAAACATGCTGAATTTTCTTTAACGTGTCTGGAGAGCTTATACCAGATGTCATGGAACCATATAACCCCAGACTGTTAGCAGAGACTCTGAAGTTTATTTAGTACAATAGTCAGGATACAGATGAGAAGACTGACACCCAAGAAGCAAAGGGTTGTCCATGGTCCTCCAAGCAGTTAAGGGAAGAAAAAGTATCCGGACTTTCCTGGTGGTCCAGTGGCTAAGATGCTGAGCTCCTAATGCAGGGGGCCCGGGTTCAATCCCTGACCAGGGATTGAAATAAATACCACATGCTGCAACTAAGACCTGGTGCAGACAAATAAATACATAAATATTAAAAAAGAAAAGGAACATGTTTTAAAACCCAGCTGCTGACCACACCTCTCAAGATCCTCCCTCCTTTAATACTTCTGACCCCAAAATCACCTGTAGCCAGGAGAACTCGCCTGCATGGAATTGGAATAAATTCAGAACTGTGGTTTAGGTTGTCTCTAGTTATAACGTACACATTTGCTATTGTTGCTCATCCGCTAAGTCGTGTCTGACTCTTTGAGACCCCATGGACTGCAACACACCAGGTTTCCCTGTCCTTCACTCTATCTTGGAGTTTGCTCAGACTCATGTCCATTGAGTCAGTGATGGCATCTAACCATCTCAACCTCTGCCTCCCCCTTCTCCTCCTGCCCTCAGTCTTCCCCAGCATCATGGTCTTCTCCAATGAGTCACTTCTTCGCATCAGGTGGCCAAAGGATTGGAGTTTCAGCTCCAGCATCAGTCCTTCCAATGAATATTCAGGACTGATTTCCTTTAGGATGGACTGGTTTGATATCTTAGATGTCCAAAGGACTCTCAAGAGTCTTCTCCAGCACCACAGTTCAAAAGCAGTGTACACATTTGACCATCTGGATTGTCATTTATGTCTTTGTCCACCTTCTGGGCTATCATCGTCTATTCTTCTCTACCAAGCTGCCTCCTGGAGACCAGATTTCAAAAGGGAAGTTCATAGCTCTTCCCAAGGTTCACCAAATCCCATGACCTGGCCACTGACAATGAATTCATCTGCCCTGCCCTCTTCCTTTCCTTGGGCACTAGCCCTCCATCAGCACTTCAAGCCCACCCCTGCCATAGGCTTTTGCACTATCTGTTCCCTTTGCTGCAATTCCCTTCTCTCTGATCTTCACATGGCAGGGTCTTTCTCCTCTTCTTCTATCCAGCCATCCTTAACAGTAGATATAAGTAGTTGCCTAACCACTCTTCATTCCATCACCTCGTGGTAATTATTTGCATCACCCTCATAACTTACTGGTAATGTTCTCAACTTTGCACCTTTAGAAAATAATTTCTTTATTAATCTTTGTCTGTGCTGGGGTTTTGTTGCAGTACTGGTCTTTCTTCAGTTGCGGAGAGTGGGGCTACTCTCTGGTTGTGGTGGGCTGACTTCTCCTTGTGGTGGCTTCTCTTGTTGTGGAGCACAGGCTCTAGGACAAGCAGACTTCATCAACTGTGGCCCATGGGCTTAGTTGCTCTGTGGCACGTGGGGTCCTCCCTGACCAGGGATCAAGCCCACGTCCCCTGCATTGACAGGCAAATTCTGAATCACTGGATTGGGGGGAAGTCCAGTTTTGTATTTATTTTGTCTCCCATTTATTTCTACCCTTAGAATTTATGTTCCATGAAGGCAGGGACCTTGTCTGCCATGTTCTCTCTTTCATCATTCCCAGGCTCTGACTCGTGACCAGCACTCGAAAGGAACAGCAGCGGAATGCCAATCAGAGATGTATTTTCATGGTCTTTGGAAGCTTCTTGTCTTTGCACAAGCTTAGGGTTGCACTTGGGCTGGGTGGCTGTGAGCTGGACTGGCTGGGGACAGACACCTTGCTTTGGCCCCCTCTTCTGTAGGATGCAATGGTTCCCTCATCAAAATTGTCTCCATCATGCAGCTCTTTATGGAGCATAGTCACAAGGGGGCATAGATAAGTGGTGGGGAGGTGTGGGATGTTAGACTTCAGAGATGTTGGAATCTGGAAATTCCTCATTAATGGGATGAGCAAAGGCAACTGAATCCGTTAGTCTTATGGGTCTATGAGCTGCACTGGGGCACCCGAGGTGTGAGATGAGATCCACCCGCTGGTTTAAAGACAGTGCAGTCAGGATCTACGTGTTCTCCTTTAGGAGGGCAAGGTGAGTAAATCCCATATATCCCTCTTAACATAAAACCTGGAGTTGTATCATTTGGAAAAGTGAGCAGTGTCGTTCTGTCTGCCTCATGGCTAATACCTGTGGGACGGTGAGTGTGACGAAACTAGGTGTCAGGGAGCTATCGGGGTGGGGCTGGGGAGTGAAGCGGACAGAAATTCTATTGCTCATCGAGATCGCTGCCTCTTCTCCCCATTCCACACCAAGGGGAGGGAAAAAACACACAAACTGGAGTCTCTGGGTAGGGCGAGGGCCATAGAAATCATCATACTAAATTCACGGTAACCTGTGCTGGAGGCCCTCCTAAGTGCTTCCTGTAACTGATTTTACCTAATTCTCGCAACAGTCCTATGAAGTGTTAGTTTAGCCACTTGGCAGGTGAGACCGGAGCCTCAGAGAAGTTTCAGGTATGTCTCTGGCGTCACTGAGGCGGTGAAGCCCATGAGTCAGACTTGGAACTCGAACACGCTGATGCTCCCATCTGTTCCACCCGCTGCACAGCCGTGAACCCCCAGAACGCCTCTTTCTGTAGACGTTTGTGAAACCCTAGAATCTTAGGGGGTTATTAGGGCTCTCACACTTACTTAAACAAACAAAAACACGTGCGTCATCCAGGCTGGAGTCTGCACGCCAGTTGAAGTGTTGGTGATACGGGCTTCCTGGGGATAGGATACACTTCATTTCTTTATTTTCTAGCTTGAAAACACACTAGTTCACAATTACGACCTCTTTTATTTGTTTATTTATTTAGTAAGTATTAGGTGTTTAGGTTGGGCGTCAAGCCTGATTCTGGACACTGCCAACAGCTTAGCCGTCCTCATTGTACATTCACTCCGTCGTGTGTGACTCTTTGCAACCCCACGGACTGTATGTCTCACGCTCTTAGGGAGCTCACAGTTTAAGATTCTCATTGGAGGGAAATAAAGGGAATACATTCCATACTTGTGTTTTGTTTTGGTTTTTCTTGGCTTGCCATTAAACTGTCTCATCCTTAGCGGAAGTCATTTAAAAAATAGCTTCTGCGGTCATGTTGGCCCTGGCTCTTCTGTTCTCGACTTTTTCTGGTATAAGTCACCATAAAAGGTTGTCCTGGAGGTGGGGGACCTTTGATAGAGAGAAAAGCAGGTGGGTGACTTACCCATTAGCCCTGCACCAAAGACTTTGATGAGAAGATGTTCACTTGACACTATTAGAGTCACAGAGCTGGAAGGGATCATTGCAGTTAGTTCAGCTTACTATAAGGTCATAGCAAGGGGCTGCACTGATAGTCCAGTGGTTAAGACATTGAGCTTCCAGTGCAGGGGTGCTGGTTCAGTTCCTTGTCAGGGAACTAAGATCCCACATGCCTCTCAGTCAAAAAACCAAAATGTGAAACGGTATCGTAACAAATTCAATAGAGACATACAAAATGGTCCACATCAAAAAAAAATTTTTTTAAAGATCATAGTAAGATGGCTAGCCTAGCTATTTTTTTTTAATAATTGTATTTATTTATTTTTGGCTATGCTGGATCTTTGTTGCTGCTCAGGTGGGCTTTTCACTAGTTGCAGCGAGCAGTGGCTACTCTGAAGCTGCAGTGGCTTCCCTTGCTGAGAGCAGTTGCAGCTCCCGTGCTCTAGAGCTCAGGCTCGGTAGTTGTGGCACACGGGCTCAGTTGCTCCGTGCCATGTGGGATCTTCCCAGACCAGGGATTGAACCCTCTTCTGCACTGGCAGACGATGGACCACTGAGCCACCAAGGAAGCCCAGGCTGTCTATTCTTGAGTATTTCCAGTGAAGAAGAGCTGACACGTTATGCTGCTGCTGCTGCTAAGTCATGTCAGTCGTGTTCAACTCTGTGTGACCCCACAGACGGCAGCCCACCAGGCTCCCCCGTCCCTGGGATTCTCCAGGCAAGAAGACTGGAGTGGGTTGCCATTTCCTTCTCTAATGCATGAAAGTGAAAAGTGAAAGTGAAGTCGCTCAGTCTACCAGGCTTGTTATAGAGAAGTCTTTTTCACTGCTGTGCTGTGCTTAGTCGCTCCGTTGTGTCCGACTTTTTGTGACCTCATAGACTGTAACCCACCAGGCTCCTCTGTCCATGGGGACTCTTCAGGCAAGAATAATGGAGGAGGTTGCTCTTTCCTCCTCCAGGGGATCTTCCCAACCCAGGGATCAAACCCAGGTCTTCTACATTGAAGGTTGATATTTTTTTTACCAGCTAGTTACCAGGGAAGTCCCTTTTCATTGTTAGATGAGGCTTGCTACTCCTTACATAGGGTTCAAGTCTGCTTCCTGGGCTATTCCCCATGCACTTTGTGCTAGGTTCTGGAGAGTTCTTAAGAGGGATCATTGTAATTATTGACTTCCTGTGAATGAGCTCCTTGACAGCTGGAAAAGTACTTGAAACCTGAAAAGTACTCCTCCCACTCATACGAGAGAAAAGGGATAACTACTGTTCCTGAAGCAATGGAATGGAAAATGTATATAAGAACAATATAAATGGTTGTTTTATTGAAATAAAGAATTGAGTCTGCATTGAAGAAATCCCTTCAAAGAAAAATTTGACATAGGCAACCAACGGTAGACATATTCAGGTTAGGCTGACAGAACTTGATGCTAAAAGGAAAAAAGGGTCTAGAAAAAGATGCATCTAGGAAAAAATATTATGCCATCTGCAAATCAGAAAATTGTTAGACTGACCTCAGACTTCTCCACAAAGAACACTCAACACAGTAAGAAAATGTTGCCATGTCTACAAAGAAGACATATTTTCTCTTTACAAAGAGAAGAAAATATGATCCAACAATATTATATACAAGTGGGTAGTTGAAATAAAGGTGAGGGACTTCCCGGTGATCCAGTGGTTAAGATTCCATGCTTCCAGTGCAGGGGCTGTGGGTTTGATCCCTGGTCAGGGAACTATAATCCAACATGCTGTGCAGTGTGGCAATTTTTTTTTTAATTTAAAAATTGAAAAAATAATAATAAAGTTGGGAAACAGTCTTCCTCTAGCATGAAAAAACTTATAAAGTATTCTACCCTTGACTCTCACTTGGAAAAAATAAATCTTCCTTGATGAAACTGAGCAACCAATGATGGAGAAGCTGATGGCTTCCTATGCCTCTGGTGAGTTTCCAGAATTAGGAAATGTTTGCTCTTGCCTGGTTATAAGATTTTGCCAAATTTTATGAAAATTGTGTGACAGAGTAAGGATGACCTTGGGCCCAGCCCTGATTCTACCACCAACCTACCTATGTCTAAGGGCGAGCTCCTTAATCTCTGGGCCTTAGTTTCTGCATTTGAAACATGATATCCCTCCAGCCATGTACTTTCCATATTCAGGGAAGGAAATGACCTACACAGCCCCAAATAATGTTGCATTTCTCTCCATCAGATTGTGCTTCTGCTCATCACCCTGCGTGGATGCTCTTCTTTGAGTCTCTCACTGTTAGGGATGTTTGGGACACTCCATAATTGGCTATCCCTCTGGGGATATCCCTCAGTTTACTGCTTAGTCAAAGCTTTTGTGAAAAGCCAAGGCTTATTCAATTGAGGGCTCATCTTGTTGGCAATGACATCATTAATCATGGACTTGGCCAAGCAGCCAAGGTGGGACTTGGCTGAGCCCCAACAGCTGTATTGTCAGGAGAAGGTTACTCTACCTGTTGCTTCTTTTCGTGGGTTTTCAGCAGAGGGAGGTCAATCATAGTGAGGGCTCTTTTCGCTCCACAGTCCTTTTCCTCCGAGGAGGACACTTGCCAGATCGGTCCATGCCTGGCTCGCCTATCTCACTAACAGGAGAACAGACATCACCACCATCACAGCAACAACCTGCTTCCAAAATGTAGAGATAAAGATAGTGAGAGGAAGGGCTGGAGAGGGGGTGATGACACAGCTCTGGGGGCTCCCATAACATCCTATGATTCTCTAAATTGGAGCATTTACACTGCCTGTCTACTTATTTGTAGATAATACAAAGTTCTGCATCTTATTTGTATTGTATCATTAGCGCTGCATTCCTGACACATCAGAGCACAATCAGTGTTTGTTAGATAGCTGAAGGAATTGATGCCAAGGCAGTGGAGATACAGGGGGAGAACTGGAGGTAAGAAATATAGGTGCGGAGCTTCCCTGGTGGTCCAGTGGTTAAGACTCCACCCTTCCATTGAAGGGGGCACAGCTTTGATTCCTGGTCTGGGAACTAAGATCCCACATGTTGCATGGTGCAGCCAGCAAAAAAAGAAAAGAAAGAAATGTCGGTGATGGAGGACTTATTGATTCATTGATGCTGGCTTAGTGGTGAAGAATCTGCCTGCAATGCACGAGACCCAGGTTAGATCCCTGGGCCAGGAAGATCCCCCGGTAAAGGAAAAGGCAACTCACTACAGTATTCTTACCTGGGAAATCCCATAGACAGAGGAGCCTGGCAGACTATAGTCCATGGGGTTGCAAAGAGTTGGACACAACTCAGTGACAAAACAACAAAAAACGCAAATGTTTGACCCCATATTCTGGACAGAGGTGGCTACAGGGGACACCCAATGTCAGATTGTAGCTCATCTTCTATCCTGAACCTCTGTAATTCCCTACACTTCCTCAATCCTCAACAGCCAAGGAGATGAATGAGGCCCACTCCCCATAGATTCCTATGGACTGAAAACAGTCTGCAAGTGACTCTGGGCTCTGAATCAGCCTCTTTGGTGCCCTAATCCATCCTCCGGTGCACCTGCACATGCCGCCCTCACAGTGGCAGCCTGCCAACACGCCTCTTCTTCATATCGCTCAATTCAGAGCCAACATCCCAGTTTTAAATCTCTGCTGGCTCACATTCGGAGTGCCTTCTGTGTGCCCTGTGCTGGGCTGTAGACAGAATGTGGGACCAGGCTCAGTCTCTGCCCTCAGGGGGCATCATTCTAATCTCTGCCTCTGGTTCTCTTGTGGTGCTTCTAGCTACTCACCGCATGGCCCTTGGGTTGATTTTCAGCCTCCTTACTCGAATTTTTGGCTTGTAGTGATAGCATCATATGAAGCGATATGGATAGAAAAAGGTACAAGAGTTTATTATTTAGAGTGGCCATAACCAAAACCAACAGAAAATACAATAGGTCTGTAATATATATTCACATAATAAATAATATATATATAATAGTTCAGATGTAGCTAAGCAGGACGAAGTTATATTCTCCTCTTCCCAATCTCATCTTTGGTCTGTGGTTCAAATCTCTCCTAATCCCCTCAAGATCTTCCCCTGAGGTGGAACAAGCTAGACCATGATTGCTCTGACTCAGGATATTTTTAAAAATACTTATGTATTTATTTGACTGTGGCTGATCTTAGTTGTGGCACACAGGATCTAGCTTTAGCTCAAAGCCTCAGTAGTTGTGGCCTACAGGCTTAGTTGCTCTGTACCATGTGGGATCTTAGTTCCCCAACCAAGGATTGAACTTGCATCTCCTGCATTACAAGGTGATTCTTATCCACTGGACCACTAGGGAAGTCTCTCTCACGACTCTTTACCACACTTGCATGGAAATCGTCTTACCATTGTCTAGAAGATGGGACATTGAAAGGGCAGCTCAGAGTGATGCATGAACAGTGGGCTTTTGGCCGAAAACAGGCCCAAGAGTTCATGTTCCAACTCTGTCCTAGAAGTCAGCCCCACAAGAGTCTTCTGCAGCTTCCTCCTTTCTATTTTGACTTTTCTAGCAAGTCTTTTTAACACTCGATTCTGAGCCTTTTAAGTTTACCAACAATTTATTTTATTCCCATCATCCAAACTTTGACAATTTTTTCCCTCCTCTGATTTAACAGGTTCATCTTCTGCACAGTTCAAGCCATCATTTATTACCTTATTTCTACATCAGTTAAATTGCAATTTTGGAGGACTTCCTTGAGGGTCCAGTGGCTAGGACTCCTCACTCCCAATGCTGAGGCCCTGGTTCAATCCGTGGTCAAGGAACTATTGATAGATCCCACGTCTCTTGACTTAAAGATCCTGCATGCCACGACTACAAGATCCCCATGTCTCAATAAAGATCAAAGCCCTCGTGTGCTGCAACTGAGACTGGACTCAGCCAGATAAATAAAGATTTAAAAATAAATAAACAAATTGCAGTTTTTTCACTCTCAAAATAGGAACTTCCCCCCAATTCCACTTTTCTTCCAATGATGTCACTATCTACAGTTTCCTGTGATGGAAAACTTAAGTTTCTCTGCCTCTTCCTTTTTCTTTAACCCCCAGTTCCAGACAGCCACTAGGCTGTCATCGATTTGCTTAAAATTTCATCGGGTTTACCCTTTCTTAATTTCTCTGGTTCATGAGCACGTATACGCCTGTATACATATGAATGAAAGGGCAGCTCAGAGTGATGCATGAACAGTGGGCTTTTGGCCGAAAACAGGCCCAAGAGTTCATGTTCCAACTCTGTCCTAGAAGTCAGCCCCACAAGAGTCTTCTGCAGCTTCCTCCTTTCTATTTTGACTTTTCTAGCAAGTCTTTTTAACACTCGATTCTGAGCCTTTTAAGTTTACCAACAATTTATTTTATTCCCATCATCCAAACTTTGACAATTTTTTCCCTCCTCTGATTTAACAGGTTCATCTTCTGCACAGTTCAAGCCATCATTTATTACCTTATTTCTACATCAGTTAAATTGCAATTTTGGAGGACTTCCTTGAGGGTCCAGTGGCTAGGACTCCTCACTCCCAATGCTGAGGCCCTGGTTCAATCCGTGGTCAAGGAACTATTGATAGATCCCACGTCTCTTGACTTAAAGATCCTGCATGCCACGACTACAAGATCCCCATGTCTCAATAAAGATCAAAGCCCTCGTGTGCTGCAACTGAGACTGGACTCAGCCAGATAAATAAAGATTTAAAAATAAATAAACAAATTGCAGTTTTTTCACTCTCAAAATAGGAACTTCCCCCCAATTCCACTTTTCTTCCAATGATGTCACTATCTACAGTTTCCTGTGATGGAAAACTTAAGTTTCTCTGCCTCTTCCTTTTTCTTTAACCCCCAGTTCCAGACAGCCACTAGGCTGTCATCGATTTGCTTAAAATTTCATCGGGTTTACCCTTTCTTAATTTCTCTGGTTCATGAGCACGTATACGCCTGTATACATATGACGCCTCCGTGGTCACAGCCACCTTGGACAAGGATTACAGCTGCACAGTTGTAGCTAGGCTTCACACCTGCACGCTCTTCACAAATCATGATACACTCTGCCCACAAATACAGCTTCCAGAAACTCTGCTTTCTCATGGTATCACCCTGCTCCTTCCTGCCCAGTCAGTGTCTCCCTCCTTCCTTCATTGCTACTTCCTGACACACCACCTGTGCTAATTTCTCTTCTCTTTGAACTCTTGTTGACATTATGTCTTTCCTTTGCTCTTCCTTGTTTTGGAATCAAGTTCTTGTGTTAACTTGCCCATCATCTCCAATGCCCTAAAATTCTGACAGTGTATAAAAAACATAATTCAGAACTCTCGTTCTCCAAAATTCATCAAGTGCCTTGTTGCCCCAAGACAGATGTGGGTGGATTCACATGGCTTTGAATTCAGAGCAGGAGATTCTACAGGGAAAGTGTTAGTCCTTCAGTCATGACCAATTCTTTGTGACCCCATGGACTGTAGCCCGCAGGCTCCTCTGTCCATGGAATTTCCCAGGCAAGAATACTGGAGTGGGTTGTCATTCCCTTTTCCAGGGGAACTTCCCAATCCAAGGATCAAACCCAACTCTCTTGCATTGCAGGTAGATTCTTTACTGTCTGAGCCACCAAGGAAGCCTGTTTATTAGCTGCCTTAGGAGGAGGAGACTAGGGAAATGTATTCCTTATTTTAATCTTTTGAGCCACTCTTGAATTCTGGTTTGGGAAATGGCCCCATCCACCTTTCCACTGCCTAAAGGATTCCCTTCTCCCCGGTGGTGACGTGGTGATCTCAGCCCACCCCACTCCAGCCCTTCCTCACTTATCTGATGTCCAGCTCAGCTGGGATGGCCATACCTTCCCGTCTTTCCTTCCCCGACCTCTTCAGGATGGAACCCAGTAACAGCCGCACATACGAACAACAACTAATATTTATTTAGCTCTAACTATGTGCTCAGACTGTGTTAAGCACTTTCTCTCATTTAATCCTCACACATACACACAAAAACCCTCTGAGGTAGGTAAATGTTTTCTGGAAGGAAACCACAGCAGGCCTGTGCCACTTCCATGGAGACAAAGGCTGTTTTCAAACACTGTTAAGAGACTGTTTCTATCTTAGGCTTTCAATGACCTGGATTGTCCATGTGTGGAAGGGGGAAAAAAAGTGAGAGAGAGAGAGGGAGAAAAGAAAAAGGAGAAAAAAAAATTCCAGGGGGAGCTCTTCTTTTAATGCATTGGTTAATTAATCAATTAATTTTGGGTTATGCACAGGCTCTTGCGAGTCTGTAATTAGAAAAAAGCGGGTCTTTGTGTTTTGAGAGAATGTTCCGAGCCTGGAAGGTGCAGGCCTTTGCTGCTCAAGTTTCCCTTTTCTCCCCAAGACCCGTCCTTAGGTATTTCAGTGTTGAATAAACAGGCCTGTGCGCTGTGTGCCCGGCTCAGGACACCCCGCTGAGAGCATGTCCTTAATGACAACAAAGCCGCACATTTATTCTCCCCTGACCCCACTGACCCCAAAAGTTTGTTCCCTCAACTGGGTCTCCTTGGCCCTTTCATGCGCCTGAATTCCCTACACAAAGCCCTTGTCACATCTACGGCCTCTGGAAACTAAACGGGGATGGGAAGAGAAGGGGAGTGGAGAGACATTGAAAACACCCAAACCTTGATCCTCCACCTAAAAGAAAGTGCGCGCATTTGCATGTTAAACCATCCTTGGGCATTCCAGCTTCCTCTCGCCCACACCCACCCCCATGTCAACACATTTCTTTTCTAAAATCCTGAGAACTCGGGCCCACACCCCCATCTGAAGGAGCTGACAGGTCAGTGCAGATAAGAAACCCCACCGCAAAGAAAGCCCTTTTCTCTCCTTTACATTCGTCATGATCAAAAGTCTTAAACATTTATATTCCACATGGAAGGCTCTGGAACGTGGGAGAAAGGACATGTCTGTCTTTTCCAGAGGGTGTTTTATTCACAGTATCTCCCCACTCCTCATCCTGTTTATCTTTGATCCGCTGAGGCCGGGTTTCAAGGAAGGATGACATCATTGACTGTGAAAAAATATTTGGTTGTATGCTTTTCCTCATCTTTTCATTATCAAATGCTTCTCGACCACTCCCGCCCCACAGGGATGGAAATGGCCCGTGCGCTGGGGATGAATTGCATTCTTACAGAACAAGAGATTGTGCTGGGCGGGCTCTTGTTTTTCTTTCTCTTCCTAGTTTTCTCTCTTCGAACCCAGTGTAATGAGAATGTTCCCCTGAGCACGAGAGGAGCAGATAAAGAACTCTGAGGGTACCTCTGTGTTTTTCCACATGTCTCAATGAGGAGGAAAAATTCACTCAGCAAATGCAGTATTTTATTTGCATTTGTCTGTAACCCTCAGTAGAGTCACTTTAATCTGCTATTAAGCAGTAACCTCTGTAGTCTCTGACTCCAGGGGATACCTCTGAAGTTATGTAGTGACAGAGGTGAGGATTTGTGATGTCTGGAAGAATCTGTGGAAAATAGGAATTATTGGGGCTTCTCTGGTGGTGCAGGTGGTAAAGAACCCACCTGCCAATGCAGAAGACATAAGAGATGCAGATCTGATCCCTGGGTTGGGAAGATCCCCTGGAGGAGGGCATGGCAACCCACTCCAGTATTCTTGCCTGGAGAATCCCATGGACAGAAGAGCCAGGCAGGCTACAGTCCATGGTGTTGCAAAGAGTTGGACACAACTGAAGTGACTTAGTATGCAGCACATGAATTATAGATTGAAGGAGGTGTTTTGGTTTAATTAAGGAGAAAGGCACATAATATAAATTTAACTGTTTAAAGAGAACAATTCAGTGCTGTATAATCCATTCACAATGTTATGCAACCACACCTCTATCTAGTCCCCAGATATTTTCATCATCCCCAGATAAAACCTCATATGCAGTAAACAGTTAATTCCCACTATCCACCCACCCTCCAAGATCTTGGCAATTTCCAACCTGAAGTCTTCACATAAGACTTACATGAATACTTCATATAAATGAAATCATATAATAAGTGACCATTTGTTTCTGGTTTCTTTTACTTATAATACTTTCAAGATTCATCTATGTTGTAGGATGTATCACTATTTCATTTCTTTCTATGGCCAAATAGTATCCCATAATTTATGTATCTATTTATTCATCTGTTAAAATTAGAGATACCAAGAGAATATTTCATGCAAAGATGGGCACAATAAAGGACAGAAATGGTATGAACCTAACAGAAGCAGAAGATATTAAGAAGAGGTGGCAAGAATATATGAAAGAATTGTACAAAAAAGATCTTCACGACCCAGATAATCATGATGATGTGATCATTAATCTAGATCCAGACATCTTGGATTCTGAAGTCAAGCGGGCCTTAGAAAGCGAAGCGTCACTACAAACAAAGCTAGTGGAGGTGATGGAATTCCAGTTGAGCTGTTTCAAATCCTGAAAGATGATGCTGTGAAAGTGCCACACTCAATATACCAACAAATTTGGAAAACTCAGCAGTGGCCACAGGACTGGAAAAGGTCAGTTTCACTCCAATTCCAAAGAAAGGCAATGCCAAAGAACGCTCAAACTACCACACAATTGCACTCATCTCACATGCTAGTAAAGTAATCTCAAAATTCTCCAAGCCAAGCTTCAGCAATACATGAACTGTGAAATTCCAGATGTTCAAGATGGTTTTAGAAAAGGCAGAGGAACCAGAGATCAAATTGCCAACATCCGCTGGATCATGGAAAAAGCAAGAGAGTTCCAGGAAAAAAAAAAAAAAACAAACATCTATTTCTGCTTTATTGACTGTGCCAAAGCCTTTGATGGTGTGGATCACAAAAAAACTAGAAAATTCTGAAAGAGATAGGGACACCAGACCACTTGACCTGCCTCTTGAGAAACCTATATGCAGGTCAGGAAGCAACAGTTAGAACTGGACATAAAACAACAGACTGGTTCCAAATAGGAAAGGGAGTATGTCAAGGTTGTATATTCTCACCCTGCTTATTTAACTTATATGCAGAGTACATCATGAGAAATGCTGGGCTGCAAGAAGCACAAGCTGGAATCAAGATTGCCAGGAGAAATAACAATAACCTTAGATATGCAGATGACACCACCCTTATGGCAGAAAGTGAAGAGGAGCTAAAAAGCCTCTTGATGAAAGTGAAAGAGGAGAGTGAAAAAGTTGGCTTAAAGCTCAACATTCAGAAAACGAAGATCATGGCATCTGGTCCCATCACTTCATGGGAAATAGATGGGGAAACAGTGGTAATAGTCAGACTTTATTTGGGCGGCTCCAAAATCACTATGGATGGTGCCTGTAGCCACGAAATTTAAAGATGCTTACTCTTTGGAAGGAAAGTTATGCCCAACCTAGACAGCATATTAAAAAGCTGAGATATTACTTTGCCAACAAAGGTCTGTCTAGTCAAGGTTATGGTTTTTCCAGTGGTCATGTATGGTTGTGAGAGATGGACTGTAAAGAAAGGTAAGCACTGAAGAAATGATGCTTGTACTGTTCTGTTGGAGAAGACCCTTGAGAGTCCCTTAGACTGCAAGGAGGTTCAACCAGTCCATCCTAAAGGAGATCAGTCCTGGGTGTTCATTGGAAGGACTGATGCTGAAGCTGAAACTCCAATACTTTGGCCACCTCACGCTAAGAGTTGTGTCACTGGAAAAGATCCCGATACTGGGAGGGACTGAGGACAGGAGGAGAAGGGGACAGCAGAGGATGAGGTGGTTGGATGGCCTCACTGACTCAATGGACATGAGTTTGAGTGAACTCCGGGAGCTGATGATGGACAGGGAGGCCTGGTGTGCTGCAATTCATGGGGTCGCAAAGAGTCGGACACGACTGAGCAACTGAACTGAACTGAATGGTAAATAGGGCTTCCCAGGTGTTGCTAGTGGTAAAGAAACTGCCTGCTGATGCAGCAGACATAAAAGATGCAGGGTTGATCCCTAGGTTGGGAAGATCCCCTGGAGGAGTGCACAGCAATCCATTCCAGTACCCTTGCCTTGTCCATTGAGAATCCCATGGACAGAGGAGTCCCGCAGGGAATGGTAATCCATTCCAGTATTCTTTCCTGGAGAATTCCATGAACAAAGAAGCCTGACGGGTTACAGTCCATGGGGTAGCAAAGAGTTGGACACGACTGAGTGACTAAAATTTTCATTTTCATTGGTAAATAATGTAGCCAGGACTTTTAGCAAGACTTGAATCAGGGTCTATTTGATTCCAAAATCCACACTTTTTTCAACATCATGCAGTCTTCTCAAGAATGTAAGAGAAAGAGAGTAGTTTTGCATAATTACATAATAAACAAAAGCTATAGCAGGCAAATCTTACAGAACAAGGGATTTATATTAGGTCTTTAGACTTACAGAAAAGGGCACAAAAGTTTATTCTACATGGTTTTTTTTTTTTTTTTTAATTGCTTACTGGGACCTCTTCAGTTGGTCATTTCTTCTCAGTGGTAATCTCAAATCTTTGGGAGAGCCATGCTTTCAAGATTATATCTATTTATTCCACACTTAAAAGCATAGAGATGAACTAAATGGCCTTGAAACTCTGTAATTTGCATTTCCTTTCACATAACTGTTATTTTACTTTGTGGGCATTTATACTTATGAGGGTTAACAGGATGATAAAAGTTAAAGGAATACTAACTCTGGTGCTACATTATGCTTAATGAAGCATGGTGTGTGTGTGTGTGTGTGTGTGTGTGTTGTTTTGTCTTTAGGTTATAAGGTAAGTTCTGCCTTCTAGAAGGTTCTGGATTTTGTCATTTGATAATATCACTGCAGGCAGTTAAGATAGCTTGCAGAATTTACTGAAAGTGTATTTTATTTGTTTTGTTTAAGAAAAAAAAAAAAGCCACTGCAAGTTCTCCTTACCAAATCAATGGCAAAGTCGAGGATAAAATAACTGTGAATTTAATGCATAAAAGAAAGACTTCAAAGTCATATCTTCAAAAACAGGATCATTATTTAAATACCAATGAGATTACATATGAGGACTGAAATAAATAAACCATCATCAGTGACTTGAGTACCAAAGTTTGTTTTCTCTGGGGAGAAAGTTTGCTTGCTACCACAGTCCTTGAAACATAAGAGAATCTGAAGAAAAAAAGGTAACATGTTAAACTTCCCATCATAAAAGCATAAAGATGATAGAAAATAAAACAAAATTGGGTTTAACTTAGAAATGAAGTCTATGTATTGTCTAAAGCAGTATATGTAAAAATGTGCTGTCTGTTAGATTATTTTTGAGCATCCACTAGAATTGTATATAGACATAACTTAGGACATTGACTACAAATTGGTGCAGGGAAGTAAACTTAGCCTTCAGCATCTGATGACACAATTCAACTTGCAAAATTTTAGATAATTTGCAAGTCAGAACAATCAGACATGGGAAACAAGTAGAATCTCTCTCAGCAAACTTTCTTACAACAACGCTTGTTTGCATATTCTTTTACTACATTATAGTTTTTCCTCTAAATTCTGGTATGGTCTAAGTGAAAATAGTGTATATGTTGTGAAAAACCAAATTTCCCTTTAGGGAATACCTATATCATGGAGGAATTTGGAAATGTAGGAATTAAGGAGTTCTATTTTGAATTTTTAGCCTGAAAGAATTATGGAATAATATATTGAAATATTAATTTACTAATTTTGATTTTAGTTAAGTTCTTTAGAATAGCCTTCAGGAGGAAAAAGTAGTGTTTTGTTTCTTTAATTTCTCTATCATATAAGAACTTTCACCTAAGGTGATATTAGGAGATGCACAGACTAAAACCTCCATTTTGAGAGCACAGTTAAACATATGATTTCCCACCTCTTCCAGCCTCTTCTCAAAATTTTTGGTTTCCAGGAGTTAAAAGATCATAGTGCTATTGTGTGCAACCTCTCTGTAGTTACTGATATCAATTCTGCAATTTTTCATGCAGGTGCTTTTGTTATTCATGTATCAGAAGGCAATAGCATCCACCTCACCATTGCCCATGGCCGATAATAATTGTCAGATGCCAATTATAAGTTGTATCCTATTTTCAGATACATTCAAATAGGAAAATGTGTACTTCTTAGAATCAATGAAACACAATACATGTTTGTTGTTCATTTGTTTATTTCCTGTCCCCTAAGTAGTGTATGAGAACATTTATCTGCTATAACTACATATATATGTCATATATATACATATATGTATACACACATATATATATATGACACATAGCAGTATCTATATATGACATAATAGCATTCCACTAAATAATCTTAAATCAATGAATTATCAAAAACTGTCTCAATGCAAGCAACTCTTAAAACTGGAAAATGACAACAGAAATGTAGGCATTAAAGAAAATACAAATTTTTCAACTCACAGTACAGTAAATTAAAACTGAAGTCAGTCAAATCAATTACTGATGGGATCCTCTTACTATCGGTTTATAGCTACTGAATAAAAAGTCAGAGTCCTAAAAAACAGAACAGCAGAGCACCTCACAATACAAATATTTTGTTAATGAACACACACATTTCTGGGAGTTGGTGATGGACAGGGAGCCCTGGTGTGCTGGCTTTCATAGGATCTCAAAGAGTTGGACATGACTGAGCGACTGGACTGAACTCAACTGAACTGACACACATTTCAGAATTTAGACATATTCCTCATATTGTCTAGAATATATAGATCTTATTCTTTAAATGCTCTGTTCACTCTTTGTTCTTTTGACATTATCCAATGAATGAAAAAAAGCCTTTAAACTCTTAACACACATCATCAGGGAGAACTTGAACATATCCTAAAGACTAATTTAAATATGGGAATGAGGGCTACTAATTGAGAGATCTGAGTAGTTATACTTGATTTATAAATAGCCTTCCTAGATAAAAAGGAGCAAGGAATCAATGTGCCAGATTAAAAGAGACCAGATGCTAAGAAAAATAGCCTTGTTTTCTAGAAAGGTCTTTCAATGGGAGACACGGAGAAAAGCACAGTTGTGCCTTGTGAGTCATATTTTCAATAATTTCCCTGAGAGGAAACTGGAAAAAATCAAATGCTCCACACACTTATTTTGGTATTGGTGAAGGTTAAGATATAAATTATTTATATCTAACTATGAAAATGAGAAAGTCTCTATATTTTCAATAACACTCAAATATCCTGAGAATATCTGAAACTTTATTTTAGAAGAAAATAATAGTTCCATAAAGGTATAGGTCACATACTAGCTGGAAGTAAACATTTCTAAAAACAAGTCTCTGCAAATAGACTTACAGAAAAATTCCTTTTAAATTCTAATTCAAGTTACATGCTACAAATCACATTACAGTACTTTTGTTTTCCTTATGGTAGCCAGTCTCTTGATTATTAGGGACTATGAGCCCTGGCTTAGAAGTAGAAACTTAAATCAGTGACTTTATTTTTATTGCCAAACAGAAATCTGAATTCATATATTAAGAGAGCAGTGGAGATGAGATATGACAGAATTCATTAATGTGCCAAGGATGTGGCCAACTTGTCTACAACTAGTTAAAAGGCAAATACACAGATTGATCATTTTTCTTTCCAGGACTGTACGTCACAATACACATGGCCTGTTTCCTAAAACCTTCTGTCTAATGTTTAATAGATTGATGAAACTTCAAAAACAACACTCTCTACAATCCTGCTAGACAAGAGGGGACATGAAGATACTCTAGGTTAGAAGAAAGATTATTTGCAACCTGAACTGACAAGGAAGGATTAGTCTCTTCACTTCATATTTTCCACCTTTAAACTAAAAATTTCCTTTAGCTTCAGAAAGGGTTGTGCCCTGAATCTGAGATAAAAATGATTGGCAAATCATTTTGATTTGGTTTTTACTTATAAAAAATATTTTATCTTCAGCTTTCAATACACAAAGTAGATACTTGCTATATCTGATGACTGTCTATGTCAAAGGGGCAAATCTATGTTAATTGTTCAGTCGTGTCTGACTTTTTGTAACCCCATGGACTGTAGCCCACCAGGTTCCTCTGTCCTTAGGATTTTCCAGGCAAGATAACTGGAGTGGGTTGCCATTTCCTCCTCCAGGGGATCTTCCTGAGCCAGGGATCAAACCTGGGTCTCTTGCATTTGCAGGTGGTTTCTTTACTGTCTGAACCACCAGGGAAGCCCCAAAGGGGCAAAGATCAGCTTTAAATGCTCATTTTCTTAAAGAAACAAGCATGTATAGTTGTTAAGAGTCAAAATTTTCAAGCTCTGACATCTGCTGCCTTTGTAATACTAGGCAGAACACGTAAGCTGAGTCCCGTGCCCCGGTAGTACACTGGTGAGACCTGCTTGCCTGCTTGCAAGGATTACCTTAAAGAGAAAAATGAGATTAATGCATGGTAAAGCTTTCAAATAAGAGTTACTCTAGGGTAGGATATTATCTTCAAAGCTCTAGTTAAATTTTCTGGAAACTTCAATCATCTTCCTGGACTGTATGTTCTTCTAAAGAAATTTAATGCATTGTGTACTGAAGTAAAAGCTAATAAATTATACTTTAGTCTAATTGTCCAAACTTTTCTAGATGTTAGTCTGTAATTGTCTCACTTTCCATTCTTGATCAAATCAATAACTTTACCTGCCATATATTTGTGTACGCCTTCACCTCTTGCTTTCAGAATTTTAAAGATGCTATCTGGCAAAAACAAATAAATTACCTAAATTAACTGCTCTTTGAAGATCTACATTAAGAATAATTAGATATTGCTGAGAAGAATTTCTCGTTCTTCCTTTTTCACAAATGCATGGAAACTGGTATAGGCTTGGAGAACCCATATTGTTCTCCTCAAACTTGAATGTTAATTTCATGATATTACACAAAATTGAGGCTAGGTAACTTAACTTCTAGGAGAGAAGCTAGCTACCCAGAGAGTCTACCTGAACTACCCAGAGAGTGTCTTCATCACCTTCTGAGGTCTTATAACCAAATTTGACCTGAATTGTGCAACAACTAGCCATCTTTTTTTTTTTTGTCCAGTAAAGACTAATTGGTATGTCTTATATCATTTCCCTGAACTGCTTACATTATAAAATTTACTGCACATTATGTGTGCTTTGAACTATATACCCTTACATGCTCACTACTATGGATCTTAAATGATTTACATTATAAAGTGTTCCATAATTTGCAAAGTAAATATATTACCTCATTTGATTTTTGTAACAGCTCTCTAAGGCAGAAGCTCACTATGAATCCCATTAAAGAAATAGGGAATCAAAGCCACAAAGAGGTTATACAATATGTTCAAGGTCACACAGTTATTAAAAGACAGAATAGGCCCAAAGCCCAATTCACGTCTCCCGGGTTAGTCCTCTATCAACTGTTTGACTCCTGCCATCATCCCCTGCCCATCCATTCATTCTGCCGTTCGGTCCCTCCAGGCCGCTTTAAGTTATCCAGTGGCACAAAGTGGAAAATGCCATAGAATCCCAGGTCCTGGATAACTCGCAACAACAGCTTATACCTCAGTTTCTTCAGGTATAGACATGAAAACTTCGAACTAGATGATTTCCAAAAACAAAATCACAGATAGCAAGATACCGTGGGAAGAGCAGAGCACGGGTCATATACTAAAACAATTCCAGATTTGAATTTTGGTCCTTCTTCCCGATAAACAATCTGAGGAATTATCAATATATAACCTCTTTGGTTATTAGTTTCCTCACGGGTGAAGTCAGAGATGCTAACATTAACTTTGAAACAATATTATGAACTATAAATAATATATGCAGAGGAATTTGCTAAATAGCAAGCAGTCAATAAATATAAATTATTCCTTTTAGTATTAACACATGTTATATTCTAAAGGCGTATACATTGTTTTTAATAGCAATTTTATCCTTATATATAGAGGCTTTGCTAGCTTTACAGTCTCAACCCATGGATAGAACCCAGGTTTCCCACAATGCAGGCAGATTCTTTACCAGCTGAGCCACAAGAGAAGCCCCAAAAGGCTTATATGTCACAGTATTGTTTTAAGAAAGAACTGAGTGGCTATGTAGTACTGTATAGTTATTTAGGAGTTTGTACCTATCACTGTTATTATGGAATGTTAGATTTAGGATGGTTGCTTAGGCATTGTAGTCTGAGACTATTATTTTATGGATGAAGAAAGTGAGACTCCAAGAGGTGTCATCAAGATCTAGGAAATCTCTTCACAGGGTCCTGGGCTCTTAAATTCTGTGCTAGGCCCAGTGCTATGTGTGAGACCTTGAGTTGTGGGTGTTGCAGACCCTCAAGGGTTTCAGGCTTGGACAGGTGGAGATTACAGCAAGACCAACGCCATGGTGCCAAGTGCAGCTTCTTACTCAAGAGGAACTCCATATTTCTTAGGTTCTTCTCCTCTCCCTGCCACTCTCCAAGATGGCATCTAGGGAAATGGAGGAGTCATTTGCCTCTGTGACAGTGACAAGGTGAGAGCCTTGGATCCATGCTGGTGATCTTGAGTGACCTCAGCCTGCAGCGGCTTGAAGCAGGATTTCGGTTCCCTGGCTACAGGTTGAAGTCAGGTCATGGCAGTGAAAGCACTGAATCTTAGCCACAAGACCACCAGGGACCAGAGATCAGCAACAGGGCTCTGGCCCATCAACTTTGCAGAAAATGAGTTTCTACAAAGAGGCAGAAAGTAGTGAAACAAGCAAAGTGTTTATTAGAGGGAAAAGAGTAAGTACGGATATACACCCAGGTGGGCTCAGAGAAGTCACGCCCTTGCAGTAGTTTGATTCACTTATATGGGGCATTTCTTCTGGATTTCCTCTGGCCAGTCATCATGCTTTGCCAGATTCTGTGTCCTTATTTGGTATGTTTCTTCCTATGTGTGCATGTGCATCTCTACCAGGAGAGCCAGGTTCAGTCCTTGGATCAGGAAGATCCTTTGGAGAAGGAAATGGCAACCCTCTCCAGTACTCATGCCTGGAAAATTCCACGGATGGAGAAGCCTGGTGGGCTACAGTCCATGGGGTCACAAAGAGTCAGACACGACCGAGCAACTTCACTCACTCCCTTGAAAGACCAGATACAGATGAAACATTGGCTTACCAATAAGGGAACTTCTGAAAAACACCTTCCTAACCTAAAAGGATGCATGGGAACATGAGGATGCACCAGAAGTAGCTGTGTCATGCACTCAGTCAGCGTGGGTCCTCGGCCTGGAGGAGGTCACCTCAAGGTGACTTGACCACCTCAAGTCACCTCAAGGTGACTCAGCATTTGTCCGGATGTGTTCAGAAATGGTAGGGGGGGTGGGATGTACTCTTTGTTATTGTTCATCTGGAATTTATATTTTCCCAAATAAAACCTTTAATGGGGTCTGTTTATCTTTAGGGGATATCTCAGAGGGTGGGATAATCCTGCAGCCACTTCAGATAGCTTGGCCTCTCTCCTTCCATCTTGAGCTTTCACCTCCTGCACCATGTCCCCGTGCAGTATTCCAGCTTCACGGTAGGGTGCATTTCCTTACACTCTGCAGTAGAGCACAGGGTCAGCACCTCACGCAGGTAAGAACACATTCATCTTGCTTTCCTCAGAGGTCGAGTGCCCAAGGCAGCACTTGAGGCTTTCAGAACTCAACTCCTGCCTAACCCCTGCCTGGTTTCTGATCCCCCAGGGCCTAGTAATTACCTTTACTGATGTGCTGAAAGTGATCACTAACTCACTTTGTCCTCCACATTCATTAATGCTGTAGGATGCGTGACTCACTCCAGCCATTTGGAATGAAAACCCAGGTGGCAGTAGAGGGCAGCTATTCTTTGAGGTGGGATGGAGTAGCAGATGAACAGAGGATATAAAAGCTACCAGTGACATTTTCCTCTTGGACTGTTAACTCATGGAACTACACACATCCTCTTTACTCATCTCTTGGGATTCAGCTTCAAGTGGTATCCAGAGGTTCCTCCCTGACACTTCCACACCCACAAGAATAAGTTCTCCTTCTGCCTATATTCCAAAGCATATTTGGAACAAGGACACTTCTCTTAGAGTTTCTATTATATTGTATCAAAGTGACTTATTCAGAACTTATTTCTCTTCCACTAAAAAGATTCTTTCTAGGGCAGAGACCAAGTCTTGTTTATCTTGGCATCCCTAATGTCTTGCAGAGGTGTTGGTTCAGAACTGGGCCTTAGAAAATGGTGACAGATGTGTGAAATAGGGATAGTTCTGATTAGGAGCCGAATTTCTTTGATCTTGAACTTTGATCCTGCACTTTGCAAATGAATGCTAGGAGTAGGGAGTGTTCATACTTACTGATGTTGCAGAGTAGGCTAAAAGGGTATAGAAATGAAGGGAAGAGCTTTTTAAAAGTCATATGGCCATAGTGCTTCTTTCTTGCTGGGGGTAGCCTGCTAAGAAGAATGTGGGGCTGGAGTGAATGTCAAAGAGTGTCAGGCTACTCCTGTGTTTTGAAGGTGGCAAGAACCACTAGAACCCTGAAACCATCCAGATGGAATCCTTTCCAGATTGATGCCTCCTTTCTGGTAAATGCCCCCTATTATTTAATGGCTTATGATGTTGATCTATTAAAAAACAGAGCCTCAAAATATCTCCTGGTCACTTATTGTGTTCAAAGAAGATACCATGCTCCCCCGATCTCAAGAGGTACATTGTTCTGGAGAGTGTTTCTCTCACTGGTGCCAACAGTCTATCCCAGGATCCTGTTTTGTCTGTGGAGCATTTGGAAAGAACCTTTAGAATGACTTTTACAACTGAGGATGCCAGTTGTTTGGCTTGGATAAGGCCATCGGGTTTAGAGCTGGGTCATCGAGCTCTGGAACACATGGTTCAGAACACATTTGAAAGGACAAATGAAATGCAGATCATGTGGTTTTGGTGAGTGGGCTTGGATAATAACAGACTTTCTGGACCCCACTGTTCTGCTTTGTGTCTGACTGACTGCACTGAGGGGGATATTCAGGAGAGCCCTTGAAGAGACAGCCAAGTTGCCGGGAGGCGTTGGTCCCCAGAAGTACTTTTAGCATCCAGGAATTTATGTATCTTATTTGGAAAATCATACCAGCTTAATTTTAGTATAGTCATGGATTTATATTATTTTTAGTTTACTTTTAATTCCTGAAATTTTAATAGTAGAGGAGGAATCTCTTCTCTTCCTAAATCTGGGTCACTATGAGGGCCTAACTTATAGAGAAATGTTTTCCTTCATGCTTTCCCTGGTTTCGTTTCTGTTCTTTTTGTGAGTTAGTTCAGTAATAACTAAAACTCAACCATGTATCTCTTCATCAAGGATGGAAAGTTCCACATAGGAAATTACCCTATCAGTAATGGGTTAGTCGTTGATGTTGACCAATGTAAGGAAACCTACTTCCTTACACAAAAGGTTAACTGACCAACGGGAAGTAATTGGTGGGGAGATTAGTGGAGGAGGAGTTGAGTTGTAGTCTTGTGGTGAACTTACCTAAACACACCATGGAAAGTACCAGGCAGTAAATGAAACTATAAGAGGTTAGAAAACTCTCCCTCTTTTTTTGAAATTAAAGACTGTGAGGGTATGTATGATTTCTAAGTTTGGTGAACACATTTCTGAATAGGAAGTGAGTAGGTTTCAATCACTGAAAAGAAAAGGACATGGGTGGGGGGCAGGAACATTTTCAGAGCATTTCTCTCACCAGCTGAATCTTGCCACAGAGCAGTGGTTTTCAAATGATTCCTTGGAATGTAGAAAGAAAAACTAAGACTTGTCTTTATCCTTACTGAGCTCATTCTTTAGAACTGTCTGTTTCTTGTGCTGTTTTTTGGTGTATAGAAAGGAAATGCTACAGAGAAGAAAGCAGGTGATTATATCAGGATGGGAAGAACTGGAGATTTAGGGAGAGCTCAGAACTTGGAGGTCTCCCCAATCTTCCATTCTGGGAAATGTAGCCATTTGGGAAGATTCTGGAGAGGTGGCAGGAAGAACGTTGACCATTGCCTAGCAATGACTGTGTGACAAGTGCTGGGTTTTGTGTTATTCTTGTTCTATCACTGCACATGAAATTTGCTCATGCACTTATACTTCATATTCATTTATTATTTGTTTAGTGAATATCTCATTTGATCTGGACAGATTAAGAAGGTTTTAATTATCCTAATTTTATAAGCAGAGTTTAAGGCAGTTAAGTATTTTCACAACAATGTATGGTTTATAACTCAGCAATACCCTTGGTTTGCTATGTAGGTTTGTAAACCTACAGATCGTCTCTCAGAGAGATTCTTCAGTAGGTTCAAGATGGCTTCTTGTCTACACATAGCAGGTGGATTGTTTATAGAGTCAAGGTATAATTTGTTCTGATTTTCTTTCCTTTTTTTATTGTGTATGTCCGAATTGTAATATTAGGCCAGAGACACTTCCCTGTCATTCAGGCTGACACCAAGTTTTGGTTTGCTACTTCAGTCAGCTGAATCTTCCTTTCTAGGCATTAAAAAAGTGAGCAAGCAAATAAAGAGAATAGCTTAAAACTCTTGTAATGGCTAAGTTCCAGGGTATCTGTTACCTCTTAGTTTGTTTCATTGTGTTGTTGTTTTAGTTGCTAAGTTGTGTCCAATCTTTGCGACCCATGGACTGTAACCACGAGGCTCCTCTGTCCATGGGATTTCCTAGACAAGCATGCTAGAGTGGGTTGCCATGTCCTCCTCCAGGGGATCTTCCCAACCCAAGGATTGAACCCATATTTCCTGCATCAGCAGGTGGATTCTTTACAACTGAGCTACCAGGGAAGCCCCCTGTTTTGTTGTAACAAGATTTCAATCAGTACAAAGTGGCTGACACTTCTGTTCCACAGTCTCTTTCTCAATAGCAGAGCCTGCTGTTTTTCCCTTTCCTGGTAGAAACCTCTCATCTGCATGTCTGTTGTTTCCCAGCATATGACCAGGGTCTCAGGAGCAAAAGTCACATTTTGTTCATCTTTCTGTGTTTCACAAAGTGCCTATCAGAGAGAGTATCTACATCTTTTGAATGAAAAAGTCTTTGTTAAATGCATTTCTTCCAACTGTAGATTTCAACCTATGGATCAGCGCATTCTACTTGGTGTATAGGTGATTATTCTGTTTTGTAAAGAATCTGCCTGCCAGTGCAGGAGACATAAGAGACATGGGTCCGATCCTTGGGTTGGGACGATCTCTTGGAGGAGGGCAGGGCGACCGACTCCATTATTCTTGCCTGGAAAATTTCATGGACAGAGGAGCCTGGTGGGCTATAGTCCATGGGATTGCAGTCAGACACAGCTGAGCACACACACAACCTGTTTACTTAAAACAGTAATTTTTCAGCTCGTAGCTGTCTTGGTAGTAAAGCTAGACGTATTCATAGGTTCTAAGAAATATAATGCTATCCTTTTCAGAAAAACTGGATTTAGAATCTTAAGTATAAAGAATTTCATCTCTTTCTTACGATGAAATGTGTGTGAAGTTGGAGGACCAACTAAGAGAGTGGGTAAATGAAGAAAGAAAACCGTTTCTCTCAAGTGCTCAGGCATTTAATCGAAAAAATTTTTAACATAATTCACTGGTCACATAATTCATAATTTCATTGGTCCACATCTATTTCTGCTTTATTGACTATGCCAAAGCCTTTGACTGTGTGGATCACAATAAACTGTGGAAAATTCTGAAAGAGATGGGAATACCAGACCACCTGACCTGCCTCTTGAGAAATTTGTATGCAGGTAAGGAAGCAACAGTTAGAACTGGACATGGAAAAACAGACTGGTTCCAAATAGGAAAAGGAGTACGTCAAGGCTACATACTGTCACTCTGCTTATTTAACTTCTATGCAGAGTACATCATGAGAAATGCTGGACTGGAGGAAACACAAGCTGGAATCAAGATTGCTGGGAGAAATATCAATAACCTCAGATATGCAGATGACACCACCCTTATGGCAAAAAGTGAAGAGGAGCTAAAAAGCCTCTTGATGAAAGTGAGAGAGGAGAGTGAAAAAGTTGGCTTAAAGCTCAACATTCAGAAAACGAAGATCATGGCATCTGGTCCCATCACTTCATGGGAAATAGATGGGGAAACAGTGTCAGACTTTATTTTGGGGGGCTCCAAAATCACTGCAGATGGTGACTGCAGCCATGAAATTCCAAGACGTTTACTCCTTGGAAGAAAAGTTATAACCAATCTAGATAGTATATTCAAAAACAGAGACATTACTTTGCCAACTAAGGTCTGTCTAGTCAAGGCTATGGTTTTTCCTATGGTCATGTATGGATGTGAGAGTTGGACTGTGAAGAAGGCTGAGCACCGAAGAATTGATGCTTTTGAACTGTGGTGTTGGAGAAGACTCTTGAGAGTCCCTTGGACTGCAAGGAGATCCAACCAGTAAAAAGCAGAGACATTACTTTGCCGACTAAGGTCCGTCTAGTCAAGGCTGTGGTTTTTCCAGTGGTCATGTATGGATGTGAGAGTTGGACTATGAAGAAGGCTGAACACCGAAGAATTGATGCTTTTGAAGTGTGGTATTGGAGAAGACTCTTGAGAGTCCCTTGGACTGCAAGGAGATCCAACCAGTCCATTCTGAAGGAGATCAACCCTGGGATTTCTTTGGAAGGAATGATGCTAAAGCTGAAACCCTGGTACTTTGGCCACCTCATGAGAAGAGTTAACTCATTGGAAAAGACTCTGATGCTGGGAGGGATTGGGGGCAGGAGGAGAAGGTGACAACAGAGGATGAGATGGCTGGATGGCATCACGGACTCGATGGACGTGAGTCTGAGTGAACTCCGAGAGATGGTGATGAACAGGGAGGCCTGGCGTGCTGTGATTCATGGGGTCACAAAGAGTTGGACACGGCTGAGTGACTGAACTGAACTGAATGGACATTTGGGTTGTTTCTACATTTTGGCTATTGGATTATTTTGACAGTTTCAGCATCAGTCCTTCCAATGAATATTTGGTGCTGATTTCCTTTAGAATTGACTGGTTTGATCTCCTTGCAGTCCAAGGGACTCTTAAGAGTCTTCTCCAGCACCACAATTTAAAAGCACCAATTCTTTGGTGCTCAGCCTTCTTCATGGTCCGACTTTCACATCCATACATGACTACCAGAAAAACCATAGCTTTGACTACACAGACTTTTGCTGTCAAAGTGATGTCTCTGTTTTTCAATATGCTGTCTAGGTTTGTCATAACTTTCCTTCCAAGGAGCGAGTGCCTTTTAATTTCATGGCTGCAGTCACCACCTATAGAGATTTTGGAGCCCAAGAAAATAAGATTTGTCACTGCTTTCACTTTTCCCCTTCTGTTTGCCATAAAGTGAATTAGTTCTCACATCTCCCCACATAGGCTTTCTTCCAGGATTCCAAGAGCCTGTATCACAGAGAATTCTGTTTGGACAGGATGTACATAAACATGGCTTTTCATGTGGTCTTTTCCTATTACTGGTGACAGAAGTGAAAGAAACGTACACCAGCAATCCTGAAGGTACAGGGGCAGCCCTGAAGATGTCAGGGAGACAGAATTATACCAGCTCCCTCTACCCCCTGCCAGGAGCCCCTGCATTTTATTGTCATCCATCCATAAATCTGGATAGCTCTCTGATGAGCCTGTGAAACACACAGAAACCCCCCCCCCCCAACACACACACACTGGGGTTGACTTCTCTCTGGATCAAGCTATATTCTTATTTGACTGATTTCATAATAGAGGTCACCTCAGTATTTATATGTCATGTAAACACTAAAGAAATGGGGATAGTGAAAATAAACACTTATACTTAGTGCCAAAGGTGAAATTCCGTTCACAGACATTGAAAGGACCCACACACAACAGACGTGCTGTCTGCTAGAGGAAAACTATGGTGCATCTCCTTCTATTTCCCTTTGGCTCCATACTGGGTGACAGTCAGAGCTTGTTTCAAAACTGTGCCACAGATGAAAAGCATTTGTCCTTACAAAATAAAGTCAGTGAGAGAGTCCATTTATTTGTAACTGTATTTTCATTCAGTTCTTGTGACAGTGACTTCAGGAAGCTTTCTCATTGGGTCCATCCTTCCCTGAACTCCATGTCCTTGAGTTACCCCAAATCCTCAGCCTGATCCCCTGTGGGTACCTCTGAGACCTGCCTTCTTCAGCTCATTTGTGTGTCTACTTTTTTCATGCCCATCCTGACCAACACACATCAAGATATGACTGGCTAATAGTTTTCTTTTAAAAAAAATATTTATTCATGTGTTTGGCTGTGGCAGTGGCCAGGTCTTAGTGGCATTGTTCGAGATCTTCGTGGCATCACTTGGGGTCTTTCACCACAGTGCATGGACTCTTTAGCTGTGACGCGTGGCCTCCATAGTTGTCGCGTGGGCTTACTGGCTCCATTCTATGGATCGACTCTGTGTCCATTGTATTGGAAGGCAGATTCTTAACCACTAGATCACCAGAGAAAGTCCATAGTTCTCAAGCTAAAAACTGCTAACCTGGTCAATGAATCTTTGTTGGCCAGTAAGACTGCCATACTTTTGTGGCCCATCTAATTCATTAAAAAGAGAGCTTTAAAACTGTGAAACCATGGTGTGGATTTCCAAGCTCTTGAAGATCTGTTTATTCATCCATTTCATACTTCACTCACCATTTAGAGTATGGAGACTATTTTATTATTTAACTATGGGGCTTCAACTCAAGTTATACTTTACATACAGGTGGAAAAATGACAGGTACCATGTCTAGTCTTTCTTTGCACAGCTCAATACCTAAGATTATTTCTTAGTCAGAACTTGTTTCCTCCCTTGACTCCTGGATTGTCTGTTTCTTTCCCATCAACTCTTGGTCCCTTGAGGGGAACAGCCAGGATCTGGATTAGTCCAAGCATGCACATAAAACCTCAAGCTGGTGACACCAAGAAAAGTGTGGTATCAAATGACTTCAGCTTCTTAGTTATCATGCATTTGCTCCTCTAATTGCCAACAAGTGAGGTGGGAGGGGTCAGGTTCATTGCTTGCAAGACTATCAGCAGAATCCAAATTATGGAGAGCCTGGGACTGAGTGAGCTCATAATATGGATAGTGAAATCAAGAAAGAACAGTTGTTTAGTTATAAAAGTGGTTAGCATTATTTGCTTAGTTCTCTATTAACTTGACTATGTGGTGGATGTGAAAGGGGATATGAAAGTGAACAGTCCATCCTGGGAGGTGCTGGATCCTGAAGGTATATGACAGGTGAAGGAGGGGAGAATCTAGGGGCAGACAGCATCCATGTAACTGACACAGAAAATCTCAGTGCTACCAACCCAGAGCCATCTCTGTTATCTGTGGGTGATGGAGAGAGGCAATAGAAACAGCTATAGGATAGCGAATTCTGGAAAAGTGGAGGCGGGAGATGGTGAAGCTGCTGCTCTTATAGTAAGAGTGAAAAAGGACATATTTTGTTTCAGTGTAGCCTGTTCTATGACAGAGCAGGTACATGAAACAGGTGAATGGCTGGTTTATCAAATGAGCAAGCCAACTTTTTCACTCTCCTCTTTCACTTTCATCAAGAGGCTTTTTAGTTCCTCTTCATTTTTTGCCATAAGGGTGGTGTCATCTGCATATCTGAAGTAATTGATATTTCTCCTGGAAATCTTGAATGCAGCTTGTGCTTCTTCCAGCCCAGCATTTCTCATGATGTACTCTGCATATAAGTTAAATAAGCAGGGTGACAATATACAGCCTTGACGTACTCCTTTTCCTATTTGGAACCAGTCTGTTGTTCCTTAAAGCTCAACATTCAGAAAACTGAGATCATGGCATCTGGTGCCATCACTTCATGTGAAATAGATGGCAAAACAGTGGAAACAGTATCAGACTTTATTTTTTGGGGCTCCAAAATCACTGCAGATGGTGACTTCAGCCATGAAATTAAAAGACGCTTACTCCTTAAAAGGAAAGTTATGATCAACCTAGATAGCATATTGAAAAGCAGAGACATTACTTTGCCAACAAAAGTCCATCTAGTCAAGGCTATGGTTTTTCCACTGGTCATGTATGGATGTGAGAGTTGGACTGAAGAAAGCTGAGCCCTGAAGAATTGATGCTTTTGAACTGTGGTTTTGGAAAAGACTCTTGAGAGTCCCTTGGACTGAAAGGAGATCCAACCAGTTCATTCTGAAGGAGATCCCCTGGGTGTTCATTGGAAGGAATGA
This sequence comes from Madoqua kirkii, assembly GCA_006408675.1. Taxonomy (NCBI): domain Eukaryota; kingdom Metazoa; phylum Chordata; class Mammalia; order Artiodactyla; family Bovidae; genus Madoqua; species Madoqua kirkii. The sequence goes on along the minus strand of SJYC01031812.1, from coordinate 4,180 downwards.
TGCTGAAGCTGAAACTCCAATACTTTGGCCACCTCATGTGAAGAGTTGACTCATTGGAAAAGACTCTGATGCTGGGAGGGATTGGGGGCAGGAGGAGAAGGTGACAACAGAGGATGAGATGGCTGGATGGCATCACTAACTTGATGGACATGAGTTTGAATGAACTCCAGGAGTCGGTGATGGACAGGGAGGCCTGGCGTGCTGTGATTCATGGGGTCACAGAGTCAGACAAGACTGAGCGACTGAACTGAACTGAAAGGAACCCGGGGAGGAGAAGTTTAAAAACAAGGAGCTGCTTATAAAGATGAGTGTATAAAATGATAAGACAGGAGAATGAAAGGTAGAGAAAGAAACCTTCTAAAAACTGTTTTTTTCATCCACTAGTAATGAGAGAGAGAGTTCTCTGAGGACTTATTGGGTATCTGTGTACTCAGGCACAATGTTAAGATGCTTGCTGTGTAGAGATAGTCACCTAAATTGTACAATGGGATGTATACATAGATCCTGGGAGGATACATAGAAATGACCTTGAGTGAGACAAGACACCCATCATGCATTTTGTGCCACAAACTTTGGCATTAAAAAAAAAACCAAACTAGATTTCTTATCAAAGAATTAATAGCATTGAGATAATTTGACAAAATGGAAAAGAAACAGTCTTTTTTTCACGTTATTTTAAGCTCTATCATTCTCTCCCATATAGTCACTTTACCGATTTTTCTTCACACCTGACAGGCTCATAGTAAGTCATTTCTCATAATAACTGGCAGTTATAGACATTATAACCTTTGAAAATATTAATTTAGTTACTAGGGCTATATTCAAAGAATTTTTTTTCCTCATTGAGTACTCTTTGGGTCATGTAGTCTAATGAAATCTTTTGTACTTTTTCTCCTTCAAACTAATGGTGAACTTTAAAACGATTCCTTCATTTTCTTTTGTTACTTCTTAGAACTAAATTTCTTTCGTAATTTGGTCACGCAAGTTTCTCTACTCTGACAATAAGGCTTCTCTCTAAACAAACAAAAACAATAAAAATAACTTTTTACATGTTACATGCAAGACATTGAAACTGAGATTTTTAAAAGGAAAAAGGATCTGGGATACACAGAAGACAATTCCTCCCAGGGTCACCATTTGCATCATAAAATGTAATTCATCAGCCATTATATCTGCTTGGTTCTCAACTGATGGACACACTGATTGCAATGAGCAGGGGACGTTGCTATTCATGGAGTGTAATGAGCACTCCGAGGATCACTGCCAGTCATGGCTCAGGCAGAGGACTGGAGTTCCCCCAAACTCAGACACCTAAACACCACCAGCACCATCTTGCCAAAAAAATGCCAAATCCAAACAAAAAAATATTTCCTCCTTTAGTCCTAGCTCTGAAGTTAGGGACAGTTGTGATAGCTCTCTAGTCCTTTCTTACAGAATGTATCTTATGTAAGAATTCAGACACTTATTTCTATGTAATGAGAGGCATGAAATAGTGAAGTATGAGCAGGAAAGCGAGTCCTTGGAGAACTGAAAAGGTGGCGCTTAAGTCTAATCGGTCCTTGAAAATATTACTTCCCCAAAAGATCAAATACAGATAGTAGTTCATTCCCAACACTGTAGTTTGTCTGAATCAACTACTTTCCCCCCTGCTTCTCATCACTGGCTTTGTTAGGTTTAACAAAGATTTCAACTGCAGATCATCATAGATAGAAGCTAGAATCTTGGCAGTACTGTAGGCACAGGAATTTGTATGTCACAATCTAATTCTGGTTTACCCAGCTTAACGTAACACAAACACCCAGTCTTTCCTATAACTGTAGGTTATTTTTTGTGAACTTCCATTAAATTTTCACCTTTTTAACCTTGCTATAAAGGGTTGACTTTATAGCATAGGACTGAAGGTTAACAGGAAAAGGTTTTCTAATGCCTTGCACATAGACTTACTTCTATAAGCACATGTTTTTATTCCTGATCCTGGTGAACTACTGTGAGCAAAAAAAAAAAAAAAAAGTTTTTAATTTCTTTTGGTAGAAAAAAAATCTCCATCTATAGTTGCTAAAGCAAAAATCTAATGTGGATAAAGTTAACGACTCCTAAATGACCCCCAAATTAAAGATTTACTTGGTGGTTCAAATGGATTCCACAAAACTTTGAAGGTTTTGGAAATTACTTTCAGAGTGTTATTCTACAAATATATGGGCTATGCCAAGTGTGTGCCCACGTGCATGTGCACACACATACACACACAATAAATATCTTTCTGGTTACATTTATTGGTCAATTTAGTTAAAGAACAAGTCATTTCAAAAAACAGCTTGACTGGTAGTGTATTCTGAATGGTTAATAAAAATCCTTAAGGACATTATTTTGAGAAAATAATACACATTTATGCTGCACTGCTAGAAGTGATAGTGACTCCATAATCTGAGATATTGTTTTCCTGCCAAAATTTTCTTTTAAGGAGTTTAAAGTCAATGGATTTTTCTCTCTGTGGTTTCTATTTTCATATCTGATCCTTAAAGTGAAAGTTATCTCATCTTCTGGACATTGAAAGCTTTCCTCTTTAAAGCATTGACTGACAGGGTCCCCAAAGATCATTTCAATGTAGAGACAAGTGCTCCAAATGCCCCTAGATTTGTTTTTGTCATTATGCAAAGGAAAACATAAAAGAGACAAGTGAGTCCTCAGAGCTTTGGGACATTTATTGATCTCAATAAGCCTCACTGGAGGATGAGCTTCAAACAAGAAGTTGCCCTTGGAAGGCGCACGGTTTGTCAGGACCAGATGCTTTTGAACGTGTGAATTAATCCCACATTACTGCATGGATGATTGATGCTCCCACTCTGAAAGCACTGAGGCCCCTGTGAAATTTCTGAGGTCCAGTGGTATTGGGACAAGGATCATTCTGGCGCCACTGATTTTGCTGTGAATTGGGTTCATGTTGCAAATATGGGCCATGTCAAAATGTATGTTCTAACAATACTCAGTGACTGCAGCCATGAAATTAAAAGAGGTTAGCTCCTTGGAAGAAAAGTTATGACAAACCTAGACAGCATATCAAAAAGCAGAGACATTACCTTGCTGACAAAGGCCCATATAATCAAAGCTATGATTTTTTTAGTTGTCATGTATGGATGTGAGAGTTGAATCATAAAGAAGAGTGAGAGCCAAAGAATGGATGCTTTTGACTGTGGTGCTGGAGAAGACTCTTGAGAGTCTTGTAAATAGCAAGGAGATCAAACCAGTCAATCCTAAAGGAAATCAACCCTGACTGTTCCTTGGAAGGAATATGCTGATGCTGAAGCAGTTGGCCAAAGTACTGGAACTTCATCTCTCAAATTAACTCTGGGAAGAATAGTCCATTTCTACAAACAAAACAGAGCATTTCTTTTGGTAGGAAATGGCATTTCAGGGTCAGTATCTGGTCGTTAAGGATGATATCTGGTACTGGGTTGGTGACCAATCTCTTCAATAGACAAACTAGGGGAAAATGTATGTATTATATAGAACATAAAATATCCATGCTGCTGTTGCTGTTAAGTTGTTTCAGTTGTGTCCGACTCTGTGTGACCTCATAGATGGAAGCCCACCAGGCTCCCCCGTCCCTGAGATTCTCCAGGCAAGAACATTGGAGTGGGTTGCCATTTCCTTCTCCAATGCATGAAAGTGAAAGGTGAAAGTGAAGTCGCTCAGTCGTGTCAGCTCTTAGCGACCCCATAGACCGCAGCCTACGAGGCTCCTCCGTCCATGAGATTTTCCAGGCAAGAGTACTGGAGTGGGGTGCCATTGCCTTCTCCAAAATACCTATAGGTTCATATTAAAATGTACAATTCAAATTTGAGTCTACATGGTTGTTGCTTTTTTAAAGAAATCCTTGTGCTTTATGTTATTATTATTATTATTACTACTACTAGTACACAGCTACTTTCTTTTATCAGAACAGAATCATGGTTCAACAGGATACAGGGGATGATAGACTTGGGATAATCTGTGATGATTCCTTTGAAAAAAATTTTTGTTTTATGTGTGTGTGTATCTCTCTCACTATGTATCATCTATGATCTATCTATGATTTATCAACCATCTTTTATCTAGCTATCATCTATCTATCTATATCTATGTATTATCTATCAATATTTATCACCTATCATCTCTTTTCTATCAATCATCTATTGTCTAT